>CALYMW010000564.1:0-77383 GCA_944588485.1 Phosphuga atrata
TCTAGTCTTGTATGTCTGTATTGTCTGTCTAGTCGTTGTTTGTCTAGTCTGGTCTGTCTAGTCTTGCCTCTTTAGTCTAGTCTGTCTAGTCTTGTCTGTCTAGTCTTGTCTGTCTAGTCTTGTCTGTCTAGTCTTGTCTGTCTAGTCTTGTCTGTCTAGTCTTGTCTGTCTAGTCTTGTCTGTCTAGTCTTGTCTGTCTAGTCTTGTTGTCTAGTCTTGTCTGTCTAGTCTTGTCTGTCTAGTCTTGTCTGTCTAGTCTTGTCTGTCTAGTCTTGTCTGTCTAGTCTTGTCTGTCTAGTCTTGTCTGTCTAGTCTTGTCTGTCTAGTCTTGTCTGTCTAGTCTTGTCTGTCTAGTCTTGTCTGTCTAGTCTTGTCTGTCTAGTCTTGTCTGTCTAGTCTTGTCTGTCTAGTCTTGTCTGTCTAGTCTTGTCTGTCTAGTCTTGTCTGTCTAGTCTTGTCTGTCTAGTCTTGTCTGTCTAGTCTTGTCTGTCTAGTCTTGTCTGTCTAGTCTTGTCTGTCTAGTCTTGTCTGTCTAGTCTTGTCTGTCTAGTCTTGTCTGTCTAGTCTTGTCTGTCTAGTCTTGTCTGTCTAGTCTTGTCTGTCTAGTCTTGTCTGTCTAGTCTTGTCTGTCTAGTCTTGTCTGTCTAGTCTTGTCTGTCTAGTCTTGTCTGTCTAGTCTTGTCTGTCTAGTCTTGTCTGTCTAGTCTTGTCTGTCTAGTCTTGTCTGTCTAGTCTTGTCTGTCTAGTCTTGTCTGTCTAGTCTTGTCTGTCTAGTCTTGTCTGTGCTTAGTCTTGTCTGTCTAGTCTTGTCTGTCTAGTCTTGTCTAGTCTAGTCTTGTCTGTCTAGTCTTGTCTGTCTAGTCTTGTCTGTCTAGTCTTGTCTGTCTAGTCTTGTCTGTCTAGTCTTGTCTGTCTAGTCTTGTCTGTCTAGTCTTGTCTGTCTAGTCTTGTCTGTCTAGTCTTGTCTGTCTAGTCTTGTCTGTCTAGTCTTGTCTGTCTAGTCTTGTCTGTCTAGTCTTGTCTGTCTAGTCTTGTCTGTCTAGTCTTGTCTGTCTAGTCTTGTCTGTCCTATTCTTGTCTGTCCTAGTCTTGTCTGTCTAGTCTTGTCTGTCTAGTCTTGTCTGTCTAGTCTTGTCTGTCTAGTCTTGTCTGTCTAGTCTTGTCTGTCTAGTCTTGTCTGTCTAGTCTTGTCTGTCTAGTCTTGTCTGTCTAGTCTTGTCTGTCTAGTCTTGTCTGTCTAGTCTTGTCTGTCTAGTCTTGTCTGTCTAGTCTTGTCTGTCTAGTCTTGTCTGTCTAGTCTTGTCTGTCTAGTCTTGTCTGTCTAGTCTTGTCTGTCTAGTCTTGTCTGTCTAGTCTTGTCTGTCTAGTCTTGTCTGTCTAGTCTTGTCTGTCTAGTCTTGTCTGTCTAGTCTTGTCTGTCTAGTCTTGTCTGTCTAGTCTTGTCTGTCTAGTCTTGTCTGTCTAGTCTTGTCTGTCTAGTCTTGTCTGTCTAGTCTTGTCTGTCTAGTCTTGTCTGTCTAGTCTTGTCTGTCTAGTCTTGTCTGTCTAGTCTTGTCTGTCTAGTCTTGTCTGTCTAGTCTTGTCTGTCTAGTCCTTGTCTGTCTAGTCTTGTCTGTCTAGTCTTGTCTGTCTAGTCTTGTCTGTCTAGTCTTGTCTGTCTAGTCTTGTCTGTCTAGTCTTGTCTGTCTAGTCTTGTCTGTCTAGTCTTGTCTGTCTAGCCTTGTCTGTCTAGCCTTGTCTGTCTAGTCCTGTCTGTCTAGTCCTGTCTGTCTAGTCCTGTCTGTCTAGTCTTGTCTGTCTAGTCTTGTCTGTCTAGTCTTGTCTGTCTAGTCTTGTCTGTCTAGTCTTTTCTGTCTAGTCTTATCTGTCTAGTCTTGTCTGTCCAGTCTTGTCTGTCCAGTCTTGTCTGTCTAGTCTTGTCTGTCTAGTCTTGTCTGTCTAGTCTTGTCTGTCTAGTCTTGTCTGTCTAGTCTTGTCTGTCTAGTCTTGTCTGTCTAGTCTTGTCTGTCTAGACTTGTCTGTCTAGTCTTGTCTGTCTAGTCTTGGTCTGTCTAGTCTTGTCTGTCTAGTCTTGTCTGTCTAGTCTGTCTGTCTAGTCTTGTCTGTCTAGTCTTGTCTAGTCTTGTCTGTCTAGTCTTGTCTGTCTAGTCTTGTCTGTCTAGTCTTGTCTGTCTAGTCTTGTCTGTCTAGTCTTGTCTGTCTAGTCTTGTCTGTCTAGTCTTGTCTAGTCTTGTCTGTCTAGTCTTGTCTGTCTAGTCTATGTCTGTCTCTAGTCTTGTCTGTCTAGTCTTGTCTGTCTAGTCTTGTCTGTCTAGTCTTGTCTGTCTAGTCTTGTCTGTCTAGTCTTGTCTGTCTAGTCTGTCTGTCTAGTCTTGTCTGTCTAGTCTTGTCTGTCTAGTCTTGTCTGTCTAGTCTTGTCTGTCTAGTCTTGTCTGTCTAGTCTTGTCTGTCTAGTCTTGTCTGTCTAGTCTTGTCTGTCTAGTCTTGTCTGTCTAGTCTTGTCTGTCTAGTCTTGTCTGTCTAGTCTTGTCTGTCTAGTCTTGTCTGTCTAGTCTTGTCTGTCTAGTCTTGTCTGTCTAGTCTTGTCTAGTCTTGTCTGTCTAGTCTTGTCTGTCTAGTCTTGTCTGTCTAGTCTTGTCTGTCTAGTCTTGTCTGTCTAGTCTTGTCTGTCTAGTCTTGTCTGTCTAGTCTTGTCTGTCTAGTCTTGTCTGTCTAGTCTTGTCTGTCTAGTCTTGTCTGTCTAGTCTTGTCTGTCTAGTCTTGTCTGTCTAGTCTTGTCTGTCTAGTCTTGTCTGTCTAGTCTTGTCTGTCCTTGTCTTGTCTGTCTAGTCTTGTCTGTCTAGTCTTGTCTGTCTAGTCTTGTCTGTCTAGTCTTGTCTGTCTAGTCTTGTCTGTCTAGTCTTGTCTGTCTAGTCTTGTCTGTCTAGTCTTGTCTGTCTAGTCTTGTCTGTCTAGTCTTGTCTGTCTAGTCTTGTCTGTCTAGTCTTGTCTGTCTAGTCTTGTCTGTCTAGTCTTGTCTGTCTAGTCTTGTCTGTCTAGTCTTGTCTGTCTAGTCTTGTCTGTCTAGTCTTGTCTGTCTAGTCTTGTCTGTCTAGTCTTGTCTGTCTAGTCTTGTCTGTCTAGTCTTGTCTGTCTAGTCTTGTCTGTCTAGTCTTGTCTGTCTAGTCTTGTCTGTCTAGTCTTGTCTGTCTAGTCTTGTCTGTCTAGTCTTGTCTGTCTAGTCTTGTCTGTCTAGTCTTGTCTGTCTAGTCTTGTCTGTCTAGTCTTGTCTGTCTAGTCTTGTCTGTCTAGTCTTGTCTGTCTAGTCTTGTCTGTCTAGTCTTGTCTGTCTAGTCTTGTCTGTCTAGTCTTGTCTGTCTAGTCTTGTCTGTCTAGTCTTGTCTGTCTAGTCTAGTCTGTCTAGTCTTGTCTGTCTAGTCGTGTCTGTCTAGTCTTGTCTGTCTAGTCTTGTCTGTCTAGTCTTGTCTGTCTAGTCTTGTCTGTCTAGTCTTGTCTGTCTAGTCTTGTCTGTCTAGTCTTGTCTGTCTAGTCTTGTCTGTCTAGTCTTGTCTGTCTAGTCTTGTCTGTCTAGTCTTGTCTGTCTAGTCTTGTCTGTCTAGTCTTGTCTGTCTAGTCTTGTCTGTCTAGTCTTGTCTGTCTAGTCTTGTCTGTCTAGTCTTGTCTGTCTAGTCTTGTCTGTCTAGTCTTGTCTGTCTAGTCTTGTCTGTCTAGTCTTGTCTGTCTAGTCTTGTCTGTCTAGTCTTGTCTGTCTAGTCTTGTCTGTCTAGTCTTGTCTGTCTAGTCTTGTCTGTCTAGTCTTGTCTGTCTAGTCTTGTCTGTCTAGTCTTGTCTGTCTAGTCTTGTCTGTCTAGTCTTGTCTGTCTAGTCTTGTCTGTCTAGTCTTGTCTGTCTAGTCTTGTCTGTCTAGTCTTGTCTGTCTAGTCTTGTCTGTCTAGTCTTGTCTGTCTAGTCTTGTCTGTCTAGTCTTGTCTGTCTAGTCTTGTCTGTCTAGTCTTGTCTGTCTAGTCTTGTCTGTCTAGTCTTGTCTGTCTAGTCTTGTCTGTCTAGTCTTGTCTGTCTAGTCTTGTCTGTCTAGTCTTGTCTGTCTAGTCTTGTCTGTCTAGTCTTGTCTGTCTAGTCTTGTCTGTCTAGTCTTGTCTGTCTAGTCTTGTCTGTCTAGTCTTGTCTGTCTAGTCTTGTCTGTCTAGTCTTGTCTGTCTAGTCTTGTCTGTCTAGTCTTGTCTGTCTAGTCTTGTCTGTCTAGTCTTGTCTGTCTAGTCTTGTCTGTCTAGTCTTGTCTGTCTAGTCTTGTCTGTCTAGTCTTGTCTGTCTAGTCTTGTCTGTCTAGTCTTGTCTGTCTAGTCTTGTCTGTCTAGTCTTGTCTGTCTAGTCTTGTCTGTCTAGTCTTGTCTGTCTAGTCTTGTCTGTCTAGTCTTGTCTGTCTAGTCTTGTCTGTCTAGTCTTGTCTGTCTAGTCTTGTCTGTCTAGTCTTGTCTGTCTAGTCTTGTCTGTCTAGTCTTGTCTGTCTAGTCTTGTCTGTCTAGTCTTGTCTGTCTAGTCTTGTCTGTCTAGTCTTGTCTGTCTAGTCTTGTCTGTCTAGTCTTGTCTGTCTAGTCTTGTCTGTCTAGTCTGTCTGTCTAGTCTTGTCTGTCTAGTCTTGTCTGTCTAGTCTTGTCTGTCTAGTCTTGTCTGTCTAGTCTTGTCTGTCTAGTCTTGTCTGTCTAGTCTTGTCTGTCTAGTCTTGTCTGTCTAGTCTTGTCTGTCTAGTCTTGTCTGTCTAGTCTTGTCTGTCTAGTCTTGTCTGTCTAGTCTTGTCTGTCTAGTCTTGTCTGTCTAGTCTTGTCTGTCTAGTCTTGTCTGTCTAGTCTTGTCTTGTCTAGTCTTGTCTGTCTAGTCTTGTCTGTCTAGTCTTGTCTGTCTAGTCTTGTCTGTCTAGTCTTGTCTGTCTAGTCTTGTCTGTCTAGTCTTGTCTGTCTAGTCTTGTCTGTCTAGTCTTGTCTGTCTAGTCTTGTCTGTCTAGTCTTGTCTGTCTAGTCTTGTCTGTCTAGTCTTGTCTGTCTAGTCTTGTCTGTCTAGTCTTGTCTGTCTAGTCTTGTCTGTCTAGTCTTGTCTGTCTAGTCTTGTCTGTCTAGTCTTGTCTGTCTAGTCTTGTCTGTCTAGTCTTGTCTGTCTAGTCTTGTCTGTCTAGTCTTGTCTGTCTAGTCTTGTCTGTCTAGTCTTGTCTGTCTAGTCTTGTCTGTCTAGTCTTGTCTGTCTAGTCTTGTCTGTCTAGTCTTGTCTGTCTAGTCTTGTCTGTCTAGTCTTGTCTGTCTAGTCTTGTCTGTCTAGTCTTGTCTGTCTAGTCTTGTCTGTCTAGTCTTGTCTGTCTAGTCTTGTCTGTCTAGTCTTGTCTGTCTAGTCTTGTCTGTCTAGTCTTGTCTGTCTAGTCTTGTCTGTCTAGTCTTGTCTGTCTAGTCTTGTCTGTCTAGTCTTGTCTGTCTAGTCTTGTCTGTCTAGTCTTGTCTGTCTAGTCTTGTCTGTCTAGTCTTGTCTGTCTAGTCTTGTCTGTCTAGTCTTGTCTGTCTAGTCTTGTCTGTCTAGTCTTGTCTGTCTAGTCTTGTCTGTCTAGTCTTGTTCTGTCTAGTCTTGTCTGTCTAGTCTTGTCTGTCTAGTCTTGTCTGTCTAGTCTTGTCTGTCTAGTCTTGTCTGTCTAGTCTTGTCTGTCTAGTCTTGTCTGTCTAGTCTTGTCTGTCTAGTCTTGTCTGTCTAGTCTTGTCTGTCTAGTCTTGTCTGTCTAGTCTTGTCTGTCTAGTCTTGTCTGTCTAGTCTTGTCTGTCTAGTCTTGTCTGTCTAGTCTTGTCTGTCTAGTCTTGTCTGTCTAGTCTTGTCTGTCTAGTCTTGTCTGTCTAGTCTTGTCTGTCTAGTCTTGTCTGTCTAGTCTTGTCTGTCTAGTCTTGTCTGTCTAGTCTTGTCTGTCTAGTCTTGTCTGTCTAGTCTTGTCTGTCTAGTCTTGTCTGTCTAGTCTTGTCTGTCTAGTCTTGTCTGTCTAGTCTTGTCTGTCTAGTCTTGTCTTCTAGTCTTGTCTGTCTAGTCTTGTCTGTCTAGTCTTGTCTGTCTAGTCTTGTCTGTCTAGTCTTGTCTGTCTAGTCTTGTCTGTCTAGTCTTGTCTGTCTAGTCTTGTCTGTCTTGTCTTGTCTGTCTAGTCTTGTCTGTCTAGTCTTGTCTGTCTAGTCTTGTCTGTCTAGTCTTGTCTGTCTAGTCTTGTCTGTCTAGTCTTGTCTGTCTAGTCTTGTCTGTCTAGTCTTGTCTGTCTAGTCTTGTCTGTCTAGTCTTGTCTGTCTAGTCTTGTCTGTCTAGTCTTGTCTGTCTAGTCTTGTCTGTCTAGTCTTGTCTGTCTAGTCTTGTCTGTCTAGTCTTGTCTGTCTAGTCTTGTCTGTCTAGTCTTGTCTGTCTAGTCTTGTCTGTCTAGTCTTGTCTGTCTAGTCTTGTCTGTCTTGTCTGTCTAGTCTTGTCTGTCTAGTCTTGTCTGTCTAGTCTTGTCTGTCTAGTCTTGTCTGTCTAGTCTTGTCTGTCTAGTCTTGTCTGTCTAGTCTTGTCTGTCTAGTCTTGTCTGTCTAGTCTTGTCTGTCTAGTCTTGTCTGTCTAGTCTTGTCTGTCTAGTCTTGTCTGTCTAGTCTTGTCTGTCTAGTCTTGTCTGTCTAGTCTTGTCTGTCTAGTCTTGTCTGTCTAGTCTTGTCTGTCTAGTCTTGTCTGTCTTGTCTGTCTAGTCTTGTCTGTCTAGTCTTGTCTGTCTAGTCTTGTCTGTCTAGTCTTGTCTGTCTAGTCTTGTCTGTCTAGTCTTGTCTGTCTAGTCTTGTCTGTCTAGTCTTGTCTTGTCTGTCTAGTCTTGTCTGTCTAGTCTTGTCTGTCTAGTCTTGTCTGTCTAGTCTTGTCTGTCTAGTCTTGTCTGTCTAGTCTTGTCTGTCTAGTCTTGTCTGTCTAGTCTTGTCTGTCTAGTCTTGTCTGTCTAGTCTTGTCTGTCTAGTCTTGTCTGTCTAGTCTTGTCTGTCTAGTCTTGTCTGTCTAGTCTTGTCTGTCTAGTCTTGTCTGTCTAGTCTTGTCTGTCTAGTCTTGTCTGTCTAGTCTTGTCTGTCTAGTCTTGTCTGTCTAGTCTTGTCTGTCTAGTCTTGTCTGTCTAGTCTTGTCTGTCTAGTCTTGTCTGTCTAGTCTTGTCTGTCTAGTCTTGTCTGTCTAGTCTTGTCTGTCTAGTCTTGTCTGTCTAGTCTTGTCTGTCTAGTCTTGTCTGTCTAGTCTTGTCTGTCTAGTCTTGTCTGTCTAGTCTTGTCTGTCTAGTCTTGTCTGTCTAGTCTTGTCTGTCTAGTCTTGTCTGTCTAGTCTTGTCTGTCTAGTCTTGTCTGTCTAGTCTTGTCTGTCTAGTCTTGTCTGTCTAGTCTTGTCTGTCTAGTCTTGTCTGTCTAGTCTTGTCTGTCTAGTCTTGTCTGTCTAGTCTTGTCTGTCTAGTCTTGTCTGTCTAGTCTTGTCTGTCTAGTCTTGTCTGTCTAGTCTTGTCTGTCTAGTCTTGTCTGTCTAGTCTTGTCTGTCTAGTCTTGTCTGTCTAGTCTTGTCTGTCTAGTCTTGTCTGTCTAGTCTTGTCTGTCTAGTCTTGTCTGTCTAGTCTGTCTAGTCTTGTCTGTCTAGTCTTGTCTGTCTAGTCTTGTCTGTCTAGTCTTGTCTGTCTAGTCTTGTCTGTCTAGTCTTGTCTGTCTAGTCTTGTCTGTCTAGTCTTGTCTGTCTAGTCTTGTCTGTCTAGTCTTGTCTGTCTAGTCTTGTCTGTCTAGTCTTGTCTGTCTAGTCTTGTCTGTCTAGTCTTGTCTGTCTAGTCTTGTCTGTCTAGTCTTGTCTGTCTAGTCTTGTCTGTCTAGTCTTGTCTGTCTAGTCTTGTCTGTCTAGTCTTGTCTGTCTAGTCTTGTCTGTCTAGTCTTGTCTGTCTAGTCTTGTCTGTCTAGTCTTGTCTGTCTAGTCTTGTCTGTCTAGTCTTGTCTGTCTAGTCTTGTCTGTCTAGTCTGTCTAGTCTTGTCTGTCTAGTCTTGTCTGTCTAGTCTTGTCTGTCTAGTCTTGTCTGTCTAGTCTTGTCTGTCTAGTCTTGTCTGTCTAGTCTTGTCTGTCTAGTCTTGTCTGTCTAGTCTTGTCTGTCTAGTCTTGTCTGTCTAGTCTTGTCTGTCTAGTCTTGTCTGTCTAGTCTTGTCTGTCTAGTCTTGTCTGTCTAGTCTTGTCTGTCTAGTCTTGTCTGTCTAGTCTTGTCTGTCTAGTCTTGTCTGTCTAGTCTTGTCTGTCTAGTCTTGTCTGTCTAGTCTTGTCTGTCTAGTCTTGTCTAGTCTTGTCTGTCTAGTCTTGTCTGTCTAGTCTTGTCTGTCTAGTCCTTGTCTGTCTAGTCTTGTCTGTCTAGTCCTTGTCTGTCTAGTCTTGTCTGTCTAGTCTCTTGTCTGTCTAGTCTTGTCTGTCTAGTCTTGTCTGTCTAGTCTTGTCTGTCTAGTCTTGTCTGTCTAGTCTTGTCTGTCTAGTCTTGTCTGTCTAGTCTTGTCTGTCCTAGTCTTGTCTGTCTAGTCTTGTCTGTCTAGTCTTGTCTGTCTAGTCTTGTCTGTCTAGTCTTGTCTGTCTAGTCTTGTCTGTCTAGTCTTGTCTGTCTAGTCTTGTCTGTCTAGTCTTGTCTGGTCTAGTCTTGTCTGTCCAGTCTTGTCTGTCAGTCTTGTCTGTCTAGTCTTGTCTGTCTAGTCTTGTCTGTCTAGTCTTGTCTGTCTTGTCTTGTCTGTCTAGTCTTGTCTGTCTAGTCTTGTCTGTCTAGTCTTGTCTGTCTAGACTTGTCTGTCTAGTCTTGTCTGTCTAGTCTTGTCTGTCTAGTCTTGTCTGTCTAGTCTTGTCTGTCTAGTCTTGTCTGTCTAGTCTTGTCTGTCTAGTCTTGTCTGTCTAGTCTTGTCTGTCTAGTCTTGTCTGTCTAGTCTTGTCTGTCTAGTCTTGTCTGTCTAGTCTTGTCTGTCTAGTCTTGTCTGTCTAGTCTTGTCTGTCTAGTCTTGTCTGTCTAGTCTTGTCTCACTAGTCTTGTCTGTCTAGTCTTATCTGTCTAGTCTTTGTCTGTCTAGTCTTGTCTGTCTAGTCTTGTCTGTCTAGTCTTGTCTGTCTAGTCTTGTCTGTCTAGTCTTGTCTGTCTAGTCTTGTCTGTCTAGTCTTGTCTGTCTAGTCTTGTCTGTCTAGTCTTGTCTGTCTAGTCTTGTCTGTCTAGTCTTGTCTGTCTAGTCTTGTCTGTCTAGTCTTGTCTGTCTAGTCTTGTCTGTCTAGTCTTGTCTGTCTAGTCTGTCTAGTCTTGTCTGTCTAGTCTTGTCTGTCTAGTCTTGTCTGTCTAGTCTTGTCTGTCTAGTCTTGTCTGTCTAGTCTTGTCTGTCTAGTCTTGTCTGTCTAGTCTTGTCTGTCTAGTCTTGTCTGTCTAGTCTTGTCTGTCTAGTCTTGTCTGTCTAGTCTTGTCTGTCTAGTCTTGTCTGTCTAGTCTTGTCTGTCTAGTCTTGTCTGTCTGGTCTTGTCTGTCTAGTCTTGTCTGTCTAGTCTTGTCTGTCTTGTCTTGTCTGTCTAGTCTTGTCTCTCTAGTCTTGTCTGCCTAGTCTTGTCTGTCTAGTTTTGTGTGACTAATCTTGTCTGTCTAGTCTTATTTGTCTAGTCTTGTCTGTGTCTAGTTTTGTCTCATCGATCCTGAATTTAATATTCTTTCATATCTATAGAATGAACTTTTCTACCTATTGCAATCTATTCAACATTACCTCTTCAATTCAATCTATTAAAACGTGTTTTTCCTATGTACCTATCGCATTTAGGAATCTAATCTACATATAGTTAACCATTAATGTAATTCGTAATTCCATTTGTGCGCTTCCTGTGAAAAACTGGTGTATAGAGGGCGAGGAGGGAGAGAGAAGCCATTCCTTCCCCTGTCTGAATAATAGCCGTTTCGCCGTAATTACTATCTCCACTTATATTCCAAATACAAACTTATAAGAATCCATAGATAGTCGTCGGAACGGCGGCGATATTGATCCCTTTCAATAATTCACCGGCGTAAAATTACATTCGGATTGATTTTCCCGCTCTGTACCCCATCAATATTATATAATCTAATTCGGAGTAGTTGCAACGTCTCACTCCGCTGCGCGGCCTACTGCGCCCTTCCCTCTCACTCGCAATTATTTTCTATGTGTGTAATACATATGGGAAATTAATAAAGCAATTCGAAATTACAGCTTCAAAAAAAAACAGCGTGTGTAAATAAAGCGGCGTTATTTTAAGTAACAAACTGCCTGACATTTAGATGGGTCATTTGCTTGACGTACTGGATACATGTGTGTCGACTGGCGCTATTTAAAATGTAACTGACTACGAGGCCATAAAAAAATGTTTATAGACGACGAAGATTTATGTCGTGCTGCTTTAATTTGTAACAAATAACATTGAAAATAGACTGGATTGTTAGAAGCTAAGCTAATAGATCGCATCATATTAGTATCACTGGAATTGACTGAATATTAAAGTTTTATTTTAAAATAGATTTACGTGTAATGGGAATACGTAGTATATGAACCCTATATACCACAAAAATTAGGTAATCACAATTAGACAGTTTTCAATAAACATTTAACCATACGCACAAGAACTTGGACAGACAAGACAGGAGAGACGGGATTAAACAGATAACTAAAGAGACAAGACTGAACAGACAGGTCAAAACAGACAAGACTAGGCACACAAGATTTGACAGTTAAGACTAGACAGTTGAGTCTACACAAATAAGACTAGACACACAAATCTTCGCAGACAAGAGTAGAAAAAGAAGACTTTACAGCCAAGACTAAATAGACGAGACTTTACAAAAAAAAACTAGCAGACAAGAATAGATACACAAAACTAAATAGACAAGATTAGATAGACAAGATTTGACAGACAAGATTAGGCAGGCAAGATTAGACAGACAAGATTAGATAGCAAGATTAGATAGACAAAATTAGACAGAGAAGATTAGACAGACAAGACTAAAGAGACAATAATAAACTGACAAGACTAGACATACAAGACTAGGCAGACCAGACTAGACAGATAAGACTAGACAGATAAGATTAGATAGACAAGACTAGACAGACAAGACTAGACAGTCAAAACTAGGCAGACAAGACTAGGCAGACAAGACTAGAGATACAAGACTTGACAGACAAGACTAGACAGACAAGATTAGAGAGTCAAGACTAGACAGATAAGACTGAAACATCCCAGAACCGCCAATGTGCATTATTTCAGGATGTTATCTCTCATTGTTTCTAAATTCGGTTCTCTCTTTCGTGTTTCTCTTTTGCTTTCATAATATCCCTCATCAATCTGTTTCTGTTCTTAGAAGTAATTCTGCCACGTTTATTGTCGATACTATATTTTTCGATTGTCCGTCCATTTTATACACAGAACCAGCGGATGGGATTATCTTTCTTTTTAATTTTGTGAAGGTATTTTCTAAAGATATCATGACCAGTAAAAGCCTGGGTGACTTAATAGTCCACCACTCCCCACTTTGTCTCTCTCCACAACCTCACGTCCTTTATAAAAGTTTTTGTCCAACCAACGTTCTCTCCCTATCTCTCCTGCCACTCGTGCATACATTTATCTTTAGCATCAGACCTGCTGTTCTTCCCGAGTCGATATATGCTTACCGTCTCCTGATCTCTTAGTTTGAGGGGAGGTAGTGAGGCTATAGCAGTTGCGGCGGCGGTGGAGACAGTTCTGTGTGCTGATATAACCATTCGAGTGCCATTTTTCGGTTTAGGGCATTCAGATTATTTTTATAGGAATGCTTCAGCGCCTGCGACCATATAGGTGCACCGTAGAGGATAGTTGAAGACGCCGCGAACATTAGTATTCGACGTTTTCTTTCGAGCGGTCCTCATAGGTTTGGGGTGAACCTAGTCAGAGCCATCAGCAAATTTTTGACTTTCTCGCAATTAATTTTAATGTGAGTAGTCATGCGGGTATTTATATCCAGGTATACACCCAGGTACTTGATGACCAGCTTGCTTGTAATCGTAGTGTCACCAATTTTTATTGATAGTGTCTTAAGTTTTCTTCTGCCCGCAAGAATAACCATTTCTGTCTTTGCATGTGCCATTTTAAGCCCTAGTTCAGTTAGCTGTTGCTGTATTTTTTCCACTGCATCTTGCGCTGTCTCTTCTGGTTGAGAGTTGTTTCTCACAGACAAGTAGGTCCTCAGCGTAGGCCACAGAAGTTACATTTTTTCCCAAGTCGAACTAACATGTTCCATAGTGTAGGTCCTAAAATGGAGTCCTGTTGGGCACCTCTATTCTATTACTAAGGTATGACTGGACAATCTTTATAAAATATGGGCTAACATCCGCTGTTATTTGCACCTCTATTATAAGGTCTCATGGAGCTGAGTTGAACGCGTTTTCTATATCTAGAGTGAGAATTACCGCCAACTCTTGGTTCTTAGTAGGGAAAGATAGTTCCTTCTGGAACCACAACCTCCTTGTAGAATTTACATGTAAATCTAGCCCCTTATGGGGGAATTACATGTAAATCTAGCACAAAGCCCGTTATGTGGAATTACATGTAAAATCTAGTATGGGGAAATCCTATACAAAATAGTTCTGAACGTGTCTGAGCGAGTATGTCTAAATGGCGCTGCATGACACATGCACGGTGGATAGCGGGGAAATTTAAAATTAGGTGCCGGCGTGGCACATGAGGTGTGTAGTTGGCTGCATATATCAACGAGGTATTAGCATGAGACTAGACAGACGGTGCTAGATATATGAGACTAGATAGACGGGGCTAGATACTTGAGACTAGATAGACGGGGCTAGATACATAAGACTAGACAGACAAAGCTAAATACATGAGACTAGATAAGATTGAACTAAAATATATAAGGAATTGTTTAGTGTTTTAATTTAATAGCATATTAAGATTTTGATTTATTAGTAGACGGTTAAGCGCTGCCGGATCTTTGCCAGTCATAACAACTTCCTATTATCTTATCAGCTGCACACGAGTGGAGAAATAATAAATTATGAAGCGCGGTCTAATTAATTTCTTAGGATTGTTTTTCGTTTAATTTAATAAACATAATCACGTGACACATCCAGCGGGTATATAAGACTGATCTAAAATATATAAGATATTGTTTTGCGTTTAATTTAAAAAACATATTAAGATTTTGATTTATCAGTAGTGGGTTAAGCGTTGTCGTATGTTGGCAGTCATAACAACTCCCTATTATCTTATCAGCTGCACGTGAGTGGAGAAATAATAAATTATGAAATGCATACCTCACATATCTCTGAAAACACCTTTCGTCACCTTCTTCTCTCTTATTAATGCAATTTCTTGGAAATCCTGTGGGGATGCTCTGTTTAGATGTTTGAGAATTACTAATATCAAATTGATGTTCCCATAAATCCAGGTAATTTAACAACTTTTTAAAGGAGTCAGCTAACATTGAGACGTTTTCTTTTATTCCCACCAGTAAGTCATTGTTTATATAAACTTTGGGTACACCTCCTTCAATATCTTCAGCTACACTTTTATCCAAACTGCTTTGTTCCTTTAAGTCATACTTGCATTCACTTTTCATCTACTTGCATCCACTTTTCATCTACTTGCATCCACTTTTCATCTAGTTTCATCCACTTTTTATCACGCTAAACAGGTTGTGAGGTCTATGTAACCCCACGCTCAATAGGGTGTGAGGTCTATGTAACCCCACGCTAAACGGGGTGTGAGGTCTAGGGTGTCCCACGCTAAAGAGGGTGTCTATTTTTAGTCAGCTTTTATCAGCTTTAATCAGCTTTTAATCTCATTGGCTTAGTTGGGTTAGCATTGGGTTAGGTTAGCTTTACGTTAGGCTACGTGAGGCTAGGAATGAGACGCGCTTCTAGTCTCATGCATCTAGCCCCGCCTATCTAGTCTCATGTATCTAGCCCATTCCTAAAAACCTCCAAAAAACCTAACCTAACCTAACTACACACCTCATTTGCCCCGCCGCCACCTAATTTTGAATTTCCTCGCTATCCACCGTCCACATATCTTGCAGCGCCAGCTAGACATACTCGCTCGGACACGTTCAGAACTATTTTGTATAGGATTTCCCCATACTAGATTTTACATGTACTTCCCCATAAGGGGCTTGGTGCTAGATTTACATGTAATTCCCCCATAAGGGGCTAGATTTACATGTAAAGCCCACAAGGAGGTGGCGGTTCCAAAAGGAACTATCTATCCCTACTGTTCTTAAACGCCTAACGCCTTTCTTTCTAATTTTATTTGGAATCTCCATGACTTTAATTAGAGCATCTGTTGTTGACCTGCCCTCCCGAAATCCGTACTGTTTACCGTGTAATATACCTTTGGTTTCTAGTTCGTCCTCTAGGCATGCCTTGACTAGCATTTCAAACAGTTTACCTGTAGTATCTAGAATGCAGATCGCCCGGTACGATGTTTCATCGGCCCGGTCTTTTTTAGGTTTTTCGATGAGTACAAGACGTGCCTCCTTCCAAATATCGGGAAATTCTCTTTTAACTAGACAGCTGTTCATCACTCTCAGGACTCTTGATAGTTACTGCTGTGAGCACATCTGGCGATATGTAATCTGGACCTGGAGTTTCCCCGGTCTTGTTCCACTGCGCGGCTTTAAGAATATCTTCCAGGTCAAAGGTTATTTCCGGAATATTTCGGGAATCACCCAATTGTTTTTAGGTTTTTTGGGGAACAGGTTTTCAACCTGGCGTATTATTTCTTCCTCGTTTAGAATAATGTTTGATCTTTTTATTTTAGTTTGCCAGATATAATTTTAAAGCCCCATATAATATATGGGGTCTAACTAATCTAACCTAACGTAACCAGTTGGAAGAAGATATTTTCTTCTTCCAACTAGTTGCAGAGATCCTTCAACAACTCTTTCTTGTGTGAGTTTATAGAAATCTTGAGATCTTGTTTACAGGTATGATAGTCGATTCTCGCTGCTTGTTTCTGTTCATCAGTTGCCTTTGATTTATTATTCCTTAATGCTCTTCTCTTTTTGATGCAGGCGGCTCTTTTATCGGCAATCGGTGTAGTCCACCGGTATGTAGCTTGGTGACAGTGTTTTGGTGAACGTCGTCTTGAAAAGCATTCCTCGCACAAATTGGAAATATATTCGGTGAAATCTGAAAGGTTTGTAACTGGTTGTCGATGCTCTTTAGACATTACATTGCTTTGCTCAGTTTCCTGGTCTAATATTTTTTGAATCATGGACGATCCCTCGACTGTCAGTTTCCAGCCTAGCTGTTTTGGCGCTTCCTGGGTACGAGTTATCTGTAGAGATTCATTGATCTTGAAAGTAATTGTGCGGTAGTCGCTTAGGTTTTCATGTCCCAAGTCGACTCTCCATCTGCTAATTTTTCTACTGATTGTCGTGGTCGCCATTGTAACGTCTATAAGGGACGAGCCATTGTGATTCGAGAATGTAGGTTTGTCTCCTTCATTAATAACTGAAAGGTCGTTTGCTTCGATCTTCCAGGAACGCACCTTTGATATCTTGGATTTTCGATCCGAAGATATGAGCTTTTGGGTTTAGATCACCTCCGAGAATGGCTTCCTTGTGTCTCGAATTAGCATTCAGTTGACGTTCTAGATCCTATAGGTATTCTTCAAACTCCTTAGTTGTTTTCCTTGGTCACAGATAACAAGAATAAACTTAGGTTTTTGGTAGCTCGACACAAACAAAACCTTTCCAGCTATTATAAGATATCACAGTAAATGGTTTGTTAGTATAAGTAAAGCTGTCCCGGTCTAAGTAGAGGAAGCAGTTGCCACTCATGCGCTTATTTGGCTATTGACCTATAACAATATCTATGCTATTTTCGAATATTGTCTGTTCCAGCATGCTGTGCTGCCATGTGCTGCCTTGCAGCGATTTAGATTTAACTGTAAGATTTTCAGTTTTGTAATTTTTTGCACAATAAGATTATAGAATTAGTTAAACTATCCTACGTTATAGAAATCATACAAACTTAAAAAAAACGGTCTAAAAAAACACAGCCTGAATGTATAAATGTATTCAGCCTTTCCGAAGCTCTATAACAATTATTGAGTCTTTTTAGAACTATCAAAGCAAATTTCACATGAGATTTGTTTTGGTAGTCCTAAAAACACTCAATAATTGTTATAGAGCTCCGGAAAGGCAATATATTTATATATTCAGGCTGTGTTCCGTTTGTTTTAAGTTTGTAATAAAATTATTATTGGATTTGTTATTTATTATTTTTTCTCCGTGGGCGTTTTGAGTAGAGATGAACATGGGACGAGTTTCTCGTCCCAGATCTCATCCCGTGGGACGTAACTCTGTCACTGTCCCATCCTATTACATTTTCGTCCCACTGTCACATCCCACAAACGTAAAATTTTCGTCCCATTCATCTCATTTTTCCCATACAGCAGACTTTATTTTCGGGTTTTCGACTATGAGTAATTCTTTTCGTCGAAAACGGATCGCAAGATTTTTCAGAAACTACATCATTATCCCAGAAATCTCCTGACCTGGACATGTATTAAAATTATAATGCATATTGGCACGATAAACGTTAATTTTGGATAATTGTCCATTTTCAATCTAACCGTCAAAATCGCTAAAAACAGAGTTGCACCATTTTTAAGGATAAAATAGGACTTAACTTATAAGGATAAAATACCACCCGAACTGCGCAAACTCGATTCGGTAACCGAGAAACTGCCGCGCCGAGTCGTAAGAAACTTAACTAAAGCCTACACTAAAAAGATATGCGTTGCAAAAAAGCATCTAGAAATAGCTAACAAAAATACAGTGATTTGTATTCAGAAGCCTGCTTTTGTCTAAAAACAAATGAAACTAAAAATATTCTTATATGAGAGCAATTAATTATGCACGAACTAGATTTACTAGATTATCAAAATCCGTCCCACTCCGTCCCATACAAAATTGTGGTCCCATCCCAGCCCATCCCACGCGACGTTCATACCACTCATCCCATACCATGGGACGATGGGACGGGATGGGATGGCACGACGGGATGCCATGCTCATCTCTAGTTGGGAGCCCTTGGTTTCTTAGTCGGCCCTTTTCCCAGCCTTTCGTTTTGGTCTTGACCCAAACTTTCTTAGGGTCAGGTTCAGGTTCCGAGGTATAGTCAGAGTTGGATGAGGTTCTGACCGGCAGGCTTCGTTTGCGCTTATATCTTCTTCGGTGGTGCCGGAGGTTTGAAGGTTGCTCTGCTATCGTGTGTTTCGCTAGTCGAAGATTTGCTGGTTGGATCATCCGGGAGGGCTGCTGATGTGGAAGTTTGTTTCCCAATTACCGCTTTTACTGTGTTTGCCTTTGTAGCTTTTACTGTAAGGTCTTCAACGATTGTTGCGCGCGTGAGGGTTTTTGCATTAGTGGATACATTTATGCTTGCTATTTCTTGTTGGACGAGGGTTTTTAAGACAGACAAAACTAGAAAGACAAGACTAAATAGCCAAGTGTAGACAGACAGGACTAGACAGACAAGACTGGCGAGGCAAGGCTAGTCATGTGGAACAGGGCAAAATTGATACTACTGAAAAAAGGAAACAAGCCAATTAAAGGACTCTCATCCTGTGTGTCATTAACTCATCTGGAAAACTGTTTCAACAACTCATCCTAGAGAGGATAGAGACAGAACTGAGTAAAGGTAAGCAGCTTTTACTACAGTAGTTCGGATTTAGGGAAGGAATATCAACCATGAATGCCATAATGAGGGCTCTGGAAGTGGCTCAAAAAAAAACTTTAAAAAAAAACTTCGAAAACTTCCAAAAGAACACTATAGATCAGTATATTAATACACGGGACTTAAAAAATCCTTTTAACATGACAAAATGTACTAAGAGAGACTTCCTCCCATAACTATTGAGACTGGTACGTAGTTAATGTACTGTCCAGCTAAATAGATGAACAGACTGGGTACTATGAAGTATACAGCGGTATTCCACAGGGTTACGTAATGGACTCAACTCCGTGGAATATATTGTATGACGGAGCAGTTGGGTTGAAAATGGCTTTCGGAATGATACTGTCGGATTTGTTGGTGGCAGGAAAAACTGAAGAGAAATTAATGAGGAGAACGAATAGGGCTATCAAATTCAAATTCAAACAATTTTATTTCATTATATAAGTGAGTAAATACATTTAATTAAATACACATATATACATCCTAAATGAAATGTTTCACACAGAATACAATTAACATTAGATGGCATTAGTTGCACTAATAACCTTCGAATAGAATTCTTTAAAATTATAAGGTTCAATAGTAACTAAAAGTTGGAACAGCTGCTTTTTGAATTTATTTTAATTAGTTATTTGCTTAATATCTCTTGGTAGTGTGTTGAATAATTTCATCATAATATATGGTGGGTTTCTCTCGGTGAGCGTTTGGGCATGTTTTGGTAGCTGAAATAGTTCTTTAATCATTCGCTTTAGACGTTCGGTGGGTTTGATGAAATCACTGAACAGGCAATTATGTTTCCGGAGAAAAACGACGTTTTCATATATGTAGGTGTCAGTTAGTGTCAAGATATTGGCCCTTTCTAAAGCTAACCCTACAGGATTCATGGTACTCTATTTTGTTAAGAATGCGGACAGCTTGTTTTTGTATCCTGAAAACAGTTTGGGCAGATACTGAATTTCCCCAAAACATAACACCAAATTTAAGAATACTGTAGAAATTGGCGAAATAAACTATCCGCAGGACATCGTTATCTAAATATCGCTGGAGGGACCTCATAGCGAAAACCTCATAGAGCCTGTCACAAAATTTATAAGTGATGTCCAGTCTAAACACTGGTCCAGATGAACACCTAGTAGTTTTACAGACCTATGAACTGCAATCTGTTTGTTTCCTATTGCCAATATCTCCGGGTATAATGATCTATTACGATTAGTTTTAAAAATTATTGTTTCGGTTTTTTCTTTGCTTACTCTTAGCTCATTTCTCCCAAACCATGTCGTTAAGGAATCGATGACTTTGTTTGTATTAGTTGTAATGTCTGCAATGGTCTTATTAATTAACAGGAGGGATGTGTCATCGGCATAGTGTATCATTTTGTGGGGTGGATCAATATCTATTAAATGTAAATCATTTATAAATAATAAGAATAATAGTGGTCCTATGGTGCTCCGTTGTGGAATACCTAAGTTAATCATGCTCGGCGCGGAATGCACAAATCCGTGCGGTGTTTGGATTCTAGCGACTTGTGCCCTGCTAGTTAGAAATTATTTTATTAACTCCAGCGCGACTCCTCTTAGCCCGTATTTGGCAAGTTTTGTGAGTAGTAGATTGTGGTTTTCTAAATCATAGGCCTTTGATAGGTCTATAAGCAGTCCTACCGGAATATTTCTAGATTCAAGACTATCAATTGCTGCTCTAGTGAACTGAAAACACGCAGTTTGAATGTCTATGCCCTTTATAAAGTCATGTTGTTGAGGACTTGTTATTTTATATTTATCTAAAAACGACACTATTCTTGAGTAAATGATTCGCTCGAAAATATTAGAAAAAACCGATACAACGCTTATTGGCCTGTTGTCTAATGCACATATGTCACCATCCTTGTGTATAGGTGTCATAATCGCCAATTTTAAGTTTTCCGGGATTTTTCCCGTTTCTAACGCATTGTTTATAACATATTGCAATGGGGTTAATATCGAAGGTAGCACATTTTTTAAGACGATGGAATAGATTTCGTCTATGCCCGAACTTTTGGTATTTTTTAAGTTAATGATAATGTTATTAAGCTTTTCTCTGCTGATTGGCAATAAAAATACCGTGTTATAGTTCACCTCTCTCTTGTCCTTGCACCGCACAAGAGTTTGAGAGTCAGGATTTTAGGTCTGTTTGTGAAGAAACTTTTGGTTAGCACTTACAGAAACTATTGGTTACATTAGTAGCACTAACTAAGGGATCCTCGCCCTGAATGGCATATGTATCCTTTTTCTTATAAATATCGGTAACTCTTCTAATGCCCGCCATACACACAACAGTCCACATGAAAGGTCTACCTGTGCAGGTTTGCCTGCGCAGGTAGACCGCAGCGTGTGTGGGAATAGACCTGTGCAGTTTCTTGCGTACGGTTGACCTGCGCAAGCAAAACTGCGCATGTAACCTGTACGGTAGACCGTAACGTGTATGGCGGGCATAACTATATCCCAAGTTGTTTTTTGCCAATTGGTCGATGTTTCTATTTCCTTTCTAAACTTGTTTCTCTTTTCGTCTCTCAATAGCGTAGTGTAATTTCTGCGTTGGTTATTATAAAGCTTCTTAAATATTGGGTTATGTTGTGACATTGTCTGGAGTAGCTGAAGGTCCATTTTCATTTTCTGTAGGTATGGGTTATTAAAAACCCTTTATGATAATATATTGTTGTGACAAGCACTTTAGGAAAGGCTTCATTGAAGTTACTGAGAAATATGCCCATGAAAGCATTTCATTGCTCGTCGATATTATTTATTCCCGCTTCATAAACTTCACCCCACGTTGCATTATCCAATAATTCTCTGTGGTGTTCCATATTTTGTTTGCTGAACAGCCTAGCTAATTTACCTTTAGGGGAGACCTCATTTATGCACTCTAATGTAAGAATTTGGGCACAGTGATCAGAAATGTGATGATCCCTTGTTTTGATACTATATCCCATTGTGACATTAAGTATTATGTTGTTAATACATGTTGCAGTCTTAGGATGGCTACCCTCAGTTGTCCCGAGGGCCGTGTTGAACGATTCCAACAAGGATATCGCAATATAAATGAGCGGAGGAAAAGCGGTCTATCTCTTTAAGAAACAGAGGCACTGCTATTCATAGCTAGAAGGAAAATAGACCAAATAGCATGTTATAAAGTACCTTGGAGAGACGATCGATATTCAGCTCTCATTCAAAGAACCAATCACATTAACCTATTAAAAAACTCGACCTATCTACAAAAGAGATTGATAACGAATGTTGATGAAGCAAGCAGAAGTATATGCATACCACTATGCTCTGTTGCCCATTAAGCAGTGCTGTACGGGGCAATAGTCTGGGCAAGGTAAATACCAGGTATACCGCTATGAAGTGAGCGTTAAGATTTTAGGAAAAAGAGAATTGTAAGACAAACGTATCGATAGGGAACATTTGTTATACACGAGCCTTGATTCTGGTTGGTATGATATCTGTTAAACAGATTTAATATACATCAAGTTATTAAACAAACAACATCATATTTTTTCATCATGTTAAAAATGTCGAATTTTGTACCACAAAGTGATGATTTGCGAAAAGCATTAATTTTTTGTTTTCATTTCAAAAAAAGTGCTGCAGAGTCCATTCGAATGCTTGTCGAGTCATATGATCATCCTGCTCTATCAGACGCAACATGCAAAAGATGGTTTCAAAGGTTCAGAGTTAATGATTTTGATGTGAGAAATGAAGAACGTGGAAGACCACCATGGATATTGGATGAAGATGATACTTTGAATCAAAAGCAAAAAACAGGCATTAATTGAAAACCATTTGAATCAGCTTCATTGCTCGAATAACGATCAGAATGGGCCAGAAGACACGGCAAAGTAATTTTGTTACACGACAATGCGCTTGCACACAAAGCAAAACCGGTTCAGGATAATCAAGGCACTTGGCTGGTAGCTACTACCCCACCAGCAGTATTCACCAGACTTGACCCGTTCCGACTACCATTTGTTTTCATCGATGGGACACTCATTGTCTGAGCAGCACTTCGATTCAGACAACCTACGAAGAAGTCGAAGGTTGTCTGATTGGTTTGATTCAAAAGACGAACATTTCCATTGGCGTGGTATCCACAATTTGCCAGTAAGATGGTCAAAATTTGTAGAAAGTTAGAGATGCCACGAATAGTGATTTTGCCGAATACCGAATATCCGGTCACGCTCTTGGCCGAAGCGGCGAGTATTCGACCTCCGAATATTCGGCGCGGCTTTTGCGTAAACTGCACAACCTTCAAAAAACAAGTACCGCAGTGAGCGCGCGGCAGCGCTGCCGCGCACCTGCGCAACGTACATTTATCAACATACGCAACATACATTTTTTATAGCAAGATAGATTTACTTGTCATAGATTTACGAGCCAATATGTTTTATTCATTCACAACAACGAGGTATAGAGGAATCGCTAAAATATCAAACAGAAAAAACACAGATGGTAGCTGCTGCAAGATGAATTGTTACACATTTTAACCACTCAGGTATAGCAGAAGAAAAGCTTAAATCCATTCGCCAAGAACTTGACTTGCCAAACCACCAAATAGTACAAGTTGTAAGCACATTTTGGATTACTATTTAATGTTATTTAATGTTGTTTCTTTATACATAAATGATCACTAGTCATTATATAGGGTGGCTCAAAATTGCCGAAGGGGTTTGAGTTCATTATAACTTTTTATTTAAGACAATTATTAAATATTTTTTTAAGTACTGTACCCTGTATTAATGGAGAATATTTTTAATTTAATTATGAAGAACTATATCTCGCAAACACTGGCCATTATCTGCTTCGAATTTTCTTGCTCTTTCCAAAACATTTTCTATAACCTTTCGCAAAACTTCAGGTATTATTTTGCTGATTTCGTCGCGTATATTGTTTTTTAATTGCTGGTTGGTTCTAGGCTTATTAATATAGACTTTTTCTTTCAAATAACCCCAAAGGAAACAATCTGGAGCTAGTAGGCGAAATAATTCGTTCACCAAAGATGTCGAGTAAAAGAGCAATTATGTTTCTCGCAGTGTGCGCTGTGTTTCCATCCTGTTGGAACCATACGTGCGGATGGTTTTCCACGACTGGCCTTTCGGCTGGCAATTTTCAACATTGTCCAATATCGAACACCAGTGATGAAAACGGCACCGTGTTGATTTTCAAAAAAATATGGGCCAATAGACCTTTTCATAGTTTAACTTTTTTTTCAGACTTGAGAAATAATTTTCAACGATTTAGACACCTTGTTCAATTGTGTACTGTCTGTGTACCATTTTAAATTCCCCAAGTCTTCTTTACAAAATACTGAAAAGAAATACAAAAAAAAATTATAATAAAAAAGTTATAACGAATTCAAACCCCTTCGCTAATTTTCGGCCACCTCGTACAATCTAACACCTTTCTGAGGTTGTTACTGGAACAAGGTATCACACTCCTCAAACCATTTCAAGAGACAACAAAAATAACTAGCTCGGGTTTTCCTTGCATCTTCAAAGTGATTCCACACGTTGTTACATTGTTGTATCTGGGAAAAAGAAGAGATAGTAGATAGAACACCAAATTTACTGAGAATGAGATCTCCACTACAACCTGAGCTAGAAACACGGTTGAACTTTGATGAAAATGACAAATACTTGGTTGCCACTTTTTTTATACACGTTTCAAAACCAGATTCATGGGATTACTTCAAACACAAAGACCAAAACAAAAAATTCTTTTAGATTCTCTGAAAATGAGTTGTCATGAGTCTTGTTGTACCGATCATCATTCTTCTCCACTTTGTAAGATAATACATATCAATGAAAATAACAAAAGCATTGAAATACACGACAGTTTCTGGAATTGTTTTTAGGAAGTCGCTACAGAAAATATGGAGACAGAAAAGTGCTATTGCAAATGAGATTGATTTTTATCTATAAACCGCTCACCTAGATAGGACAATAGACCCTTACAAGTGGTAGTCGGCAAACGTACAGCAGTATCCAAAACTAACAGAATTCGCAACAATGTATCTATCATCAGATAGTAGCAGTGTGTACTGTGAGCGGCTATTTTCAGAAGCGGATATAGTCTATGAGGAAAAGCGCAATCAGTTGCTATCAACAAATTCTGATAAAATTGTTTTATAAATTTTAAGTATTAATAAATTGTAATGTTTTGTTGGTAAAATATAATCATTTTTTAATAATATGTGTAGGGTTTCTGGTTCGGATATATCCGAAACCGCATAACCGTCATAAAAAACCGCGGTTTTCGGTTTTATCTAAAGATCAATAAAAATAAAGTACATTGAATTAGTGCTCGCGGTGACGTCGCGGCGGCGTTGTCAAAAATTTCGCAATGCGATTTTTGGTCGAGCTTTAACAGAAGCTTTCCCTTCACCAAAATATTAAATTTGTTTAGCTATCTGCAAAATTGCGAAAACTACAGCAGAAAAATCACCGCGAATTCCCGAAATTTCACAACGCGGTTTACACTACAGCTTCCTGACAAGCTTTCCCTTCAACAAAACGTCATACTTGTTTCGCTAGCTTGAAAATTACAAAAATTGCGGCGGAAAAACCAGCAGCCGCATTAGGAAATTGAACTTCGCGGTGGCGTTGCGACGCCGCTGTCAAAGATTTCGCAACGCGGTTTTGAGTCTCGCTTTCCGATCCCGTTTTGCTCTAACAAAACATCGAATTTGTTGTGGCAGCAGCGAAATTTCGAAAAATCAAATGCAACCAATCCTCGGTAGATCTAACTTTGACGGGCCGTCGCGGCGTTAGTTATCGAGCGATTTCGACGCTGTTTTCAATTTCTGGTCGCAAAAACCTCAAAGTTTGATTGAATCTGGGATTTATTGCCGTGGGACTATCATTGAGTAAGATGCTACACATGACGATGCCCGTGTAATTAAAAAATGGTACAGATTGTCCTGCTGAAACAAAAATTTGCATTAAGTATACAATTCATCTCGCTGTGTGTGACACTTTACAAGGAATCATCTCAAGTAAAAAACAGCGGCAGCAGTGAAGATGAAGATTTATTTCCTGAAAAATCGCACGAAGAAGATGTGGATAAAGAGTATTATGGAAACAAATCGCTAACCTAATTCTATGAAAAAGGAGTTTGGTAAATATAAAAGAACTTCTGAGAGAACAAAAAGATTTAATATTTTGTTTCAAGCACTCTAAAATTAAAGCTACACCCACCTACTCGGAAAGGAACTGCAGATCGCCACCCTGGGACCGCTTTCGCATTACTTCGGGGTGGTGTCCGTATCTAGCCGTTTCCTTACGTCCCCCGTACTCTCGCGAGATTAGCGGTTCAGGGGCTGGTCTTCCTGTGTTTCATTTAATTTCTCCGCTTCTCTTTTCTTTTCCATAATACCTCGTATGTAAGTTTTCACCTGAGACCAATTTTGCTCGCTTTGCAGCATTGCAGGAACCAGTCCTTCTACATCCAGTCTAACTCCTAATGACTCTTCAAGCTGGATTTTTTCATTCTCGTTGTTTGGGCATTCGAAAATTGTATGATATGCGTCATCATGCCTGTGACCACACAGCAAGCAGTTCGCTTTCTCCCTTTTCTTAAACCTCTCTAGGTATGCCATGAAACCGCCGTGTCCGGAAAAGGCTTGTGTTAGGTCATAGCACATTTGACCATGTGTTCTTTCACACCACTCTCTCACGTTTGATATCAATCTATGTGTCCAACGCCCCACTGTGTCAGATTCCCATCTTGCCTGCCATCTGTCCATTAGTTTTTCCCGTGCCGCAGTTTTTGCTATCAGCTTTCTTGTTTTGCTTTTGTCCATTCTACACTCCCTATATATTTCTTCTCTCTCCCGGACCAAGAGGTCAATCGGCGGAATGCTAGCTAATACCAGGGCAGCTCCAACAGAAATTGTTCTATATGCGCAGATGACGCGTATCGCACATATTCTTTGAACTGCAATCAATTTTTTTTTCATCGTCGTCCACTCCATAGCAGCAGCCCATATCTCCGCACCATATATTAATTTTGAGTGTACGGTGCTGATAAGGAGCCTCCTTTTAATCTCCTTGGGGCCACCGATGTTTGGCATCAATCGTGATATCGATGTAGCTGTTGTCAGAGCCTTTTCAGTGGTCTTGGCTATGTGTTCAGTATACTTTAATCGGTCGTCAATTTGCACTCCAAGGTACCTTACTGATCTACTCCATGCAATTTTGTTTCCGCGTATTTCTAGATTTGGTGGTACGAATTTTCGCTTCATTGTAATGAGCACCGCTTCGGTCTTGTTTATCGCTAATTCCAATCCGTTGTTCTTAAACCACCTGCTTGCCCTTCTCAAAGTCTCGTTCAACATTAGTTCGAGTGTGTTTGTCTTCCTTGCAGTTACTACCACAGCCGCATCAACCGCAAAACCCACAATACTTGAAGCCTCCGGTAGTTCTAGATTGAGTAGTCCATCGTACATGATATTCCATAGAAATTGTCCCAAGACGGATCCCTGTGGAACACCCGCCGTTACTTCATAGAATTTAGGTCCTTTTTCGGTGTTGTATATTAGGATTCTATCAAACAAATAGCTTTTGATTATCTGTATCAAATATTTAGGTGTTTCCTTTTTTTCCAACGCTTCGATTATTTTGTCCCACCTTGCTGTATTGAAAGCGTTTTTTATGTCAAGGGTGACCACTGCGCAGAATCCTGTTTTTTTCCAGGGACCACTGTTGATTTCTTTTGCGGCCTTGACAACAGTAGATATTGCGTCGATTGTCGATAGCCCCTTTCGGAAATCATACTCTCTCGGAGACAGCTTTTGGTTTATGTTCGATTCGAGTCTTATCTTCAATAGTCTTTCGTAAAGTTTTCCTGCTGTATCCAGGAGACTAATTGGTCTATATGATGACGGCTCGTCCAGAGGTTTATTTCCCTTCCTAAGAAGTACCAAACGCTGTCTCTTCCACCGCCTCGGAAAGGATTCTGCACGAAGACAACAATTAAAAGTTTCTAACAGTAGTTCTGGCCACACTTTCACTACCGCCAGTAATACCTCATTAGGAATATTATCGAGACCAGGCGATTTTCCTATTTTCAACCATTTTGATGCTTCCTTTAATTCCTCGATTTTGAAGTCCTCTTCCGGACCTGTGGTGAGATATGGTGGTCGTGGCCGGTCTGGTCGCTTTTCATGTTTTGGGAAGAGTGTCTGTATTATTCGTTCTATGTGCTTTGGACATAATATACCTGGGATCTGTGGCCTAGCTGAAAGTTTTTTAGTCACTATCTTGAAAGGCAGTCCCCAGGGATCGTCGTCTATTTCCCTAATAAGTTCTAGCCAAGACTCTTTCTTGCTCTGTTTGATTGCGTTTCTTAGCTGCTTCTTGGATTATATGTGTTAACCGCTGATTAATTTTCGATTTTTCCTCTAGTTCGCTGTTCCCTCCTACGGTCTCTTAGACACTTCTTTCTCAGATTTGCAATCTCCTGCGTCCACCAATATACTGGGTTACGTCCTCTTTTAGAATTTCTGCACCTGGGCATGGCCGCATCACAGGCTGATGTGACGGATTTCGTCATATATTCGACCAGATCTTCTTTATCTTGGATCCTAGCGATTTGTTGCAGTTCCTCTTTCTCTTTTTCTTTTTCAAGGAATGCGTGAAGCCGTTCTGAGTCAAGTTTCTTCAACTGCCATCCTTGGTTTGACGCTTCCCGTTGTTGTTTTATTTGCGAATATGTTGTTTCTCCTGTTCTAATAGTGAACTCTATGTACTGATGGTCGCTGAGTGTTAGTTCTTCCAGTGTCCTCCAGTTCAAGACTCTGGCGGCAACCCCACAGGTGGAGAAAGTTATGTCTATTACCGAACCTGTATCACCTCGGCGGAAAGTGAAGGCTTTTCTTTCATTTAGGATTGTCAGGTCTAATCCCCCGATCATTTCGGCAAGTGTCTCTCCTCTTCTGTCCAATCTGCGAGATCCCCATTCTGGCGAGTTACAATTGAAATCTCCAGCTATGAGTAGTTCGCATCTTGCCCCATGAAGACTACTTTCAAGTTTGTCTAATTGAATGACAAATTCGTCGTACTGGGTATTTGGAGAGAAGTAGCAGCTGTAAATACGAATACCTCCAATATCTACCCAAACGTAGTTTTCTGCCTGTTCATATGCCTCTCTTACTTGCAGGTTCGAATTGAGAACTGCGATTGGCGCTTTGCCGTTCAGATCCTGGAACCATGATCCGAACCCAAATTCTGGCTTGTGATACTGCTCACTAATAAGCAACACATCTGCTTTTCTCTCCATGGCTGTTTGTATGAGAATATCTTGCGCTTCTCTGCCCCTACCTAAATTAATTTGAAAGCACCTCATAATTTTTGGCTTTCGCAAAACGGACACTGTACAGAAAGAAGTGTCTGAACCCCTAATCACCCTAAGTGAAGGGGGATTGATACGTGGTATTGATGTCAAAATGCACAGAACGTGCCATCCTGAAGATATGAGAGGAGCAGTTCCGGAATTAGTGGAATTCAGAGGCACTTAGCAAGTTATCCGAATGTTGCTTGATAAATCCCCAGAAAGAAAATAAAAAAGTATAATAACAGTCGGGTTTAGACGGAGAAGATCAGGCAGATAGGACTAATCTTAAAAGAATGTTCTATCTTTTATAAGAATGACTAATCTTAAAAGAATTAGTCATGAATGTTCTTGGAAATTATCAATATATCAGTTGGTACAATCTAATTGACTAAAATCTGTTGGTATTTTGTGCGTGAGAGTTAATAAATTTCTGTCCCATATTTCGCAATATACAGATGTAAATTATATGTACTCAGCATTAAATCTAATGTTCGCCGGAATGCCGTTTGTCGTTTAACCATGGTTTATGAGCATGTAATTGATAATTACCCTCTCCAGCCTGATATTCCAATACAGACAACCCCATTAAACCAACAATAATTCTGCAGAAAATATTCGCTTAGTCTTGTTCAGACTTTCCTTTCAAGATTTGTCCAAATTTATTGAATTTTCTCTCATCTGATCTTATTTTTACCTATTGTCTAATATGTAGGCTTATATAGTTTTGCGAAAACTTGTCTGGCGTCATCTTGTTTTATAAAGTATCGTGCAAACTTTGTATTGCCAAGCTTAGTCTTGTCTAGAATTACCTAGTCTAATCAGTTTAAGTGAAGTGAGTTTATATAGCGTTAGTTTAGGGCGCTATGCATTAATGAAATTTTGATTAATTTAATAATTGAATAATGGAATCAGACATTTCAAAGAGATATGTACAATTTAGATGATTTAGTTGATTGAATCAAAAAGGTAAACTTTATTACTTTATTGGAAAAAAAACTCAATTAGAATAGCCATTATGGATGATATAGCCCGTCGATCGCCGACGCGCAAACTTTATAAATTCCTAATGGAAAACGGCGGTTTGAAAAATAAATCCGGCAATTTGTATTAATGTACCGCCGCCGCCGCCACCGTCCTATTTTTCCCCGCAGGTATCTAGTACACAGTGTACATTTGCAGTCGGCTTTGCTAGGAGACCACCGACCCACCCACGCCTGACACCATAATCACCAACATAAGACTTAGTAATACTCATTGAATGTGTATACAGCGAATGCACATATTCCCGAATAATTATCTATAATTATTCATTATATTGTAACATTGAAATTAATAGGACATTTAGACAATGTTTGAAATTCGGACTAGAACAGGCAAAAACAGGATTCGATAGCTACTAAACCCGCTTTATTGAAATTAGCAACTTTTGAAATTAAACAGTTCCGGATTTACAAGAAAATTTAAAAATCCGCAAAATATTCAATTGCGCTTATGGGAATTTTCCAAATTGAATATAGCGTCATTAAAAGAAAGCAAAACGAATGTAATTCTATCACGAAAGATAAACTTTATTTTATCAAAATTGATATGCATTATCCGCGTAATTGAACGATCGTCTGTAGGGAAATGTAGAAAATTGCGGAAAACGTTGCGAAAATCAGAATATACAGAGCCTTGATCTATCGCCTACTCCCCCGGCACCCCCACACCAACCATACATTTCGAAACTTCCGGTTACACTTACACTCATTGGAAAACCTACAAAAAAAATCACCGAAAAGAAAACAATAGCTTTAATATTGTTTTTTTTTTGTATAGTCTCTTCTATCTTGTCTTGAATATAAAGAGAAATCTTGCAAAAAATAACCGATATGTTGGATGACATGTGTGAATGATCGTTATAGAATCAGACGGTCCTGTACCATTGGAACTTTCCTTAATAGCTAGCGCCAAGTTTGTCCAAAGTTTAATTGAAATATTAACCCCAAATATCTTATATATTGTTTGGCGAGGAAGCGAGAAAGCGACCACGTAGAGCGAGACAGAGTTTCCGTATTGAATATTCAAATAGTGTCTAAGTAAACAATAATGATCGCGCGGGGGCGGGGGTTGCAAGGGCGCAGAGCTGTTCGGCATAATAATTTAGGTCGGTCTGGCAGGAACTTGCAGGACACCTGCGCGCGACAGCTAAGAGCTATTTTATGGTGTTTAAGAGACCCAGGTCGAGAACTTCTAATGACTTCCAACCAACTTATAACTTCCATATAACTCGTACTTAATCTATATCCACTATTTATACTGCCTTTTTGTAAACCGCATCTTAAAGATGAGCTGTACCCATTTTGTGTAGAAAACTAGATAGACGAGACTAGACAGGCAAGACTAGACAGACAAGACTGGACAGACAAGACTAGACAGACAAGACTAGACAGACAAGACTAGACAGACAAGACTAGACAGACAAGACTAGAGAGACAAGACTAGACAGACAAGACTAGACAGACAAGACTAGACAGACAAGACTAGACAGACAAGACTAGACAGACAAGACTAGACAGACAAGACTAGACAGACAAGACTAGACAGACAAGACTAGACAGACAAGACTAGACAGACAAGACTAGACAGACAAGACTAGACAGACAAGACTAGACAGACAAGACTAGACAGACAAGACTAGACAGACAAGACTAGACAGACAAGACTAGACAGACAAGACTAGACAGACAAGACTAGACAGACAAGACTAGACAGACAAGACTAGACAGACAAGACTAGACAGACAAGACTAGACAGACAAGACTAGACAGACAAGACTAGACAGACAAGACTAGACAGACAAGACTAGACAGACAAGACTAGACAGACAAGACTAGACAGACAAGACTAGACAGACAAGACTAGACAGACAAGACTAGACAGACAAGACTAGACAGACAAGACTAGACAGACAAGACTAGACAGACAAGACTAGACAGACAAGACTAGACAGACAAGACTAGACAGACAAGACTAGACAGACAAGACTAGACAGACAAGACTAGACAGACAAGACTAGACAGACAAGACTAGACAGACAAGACTAGACAGACAAGACTAGACAGACAAGACTAGACAGACAAGACTAGACAGACAAGACTAGACAGACAAGACTAGACAGACAAGACTAGACAGACAAGACTAGACAGACAAGACTAGACAGACAAGACTAGACAGACAAGACTAGACAGACAAGACTAGACAGACAAGACTAGACAGACAAGACTAGACAGACAAGACTAGACAGACAAGACTAGACAGACAAGACTAGACAGACAAGACTAGACAGACAAGACTAGACAGACAAGACTAGACAGACAAGACTAGACAGACAAGACTAGACAGACAAGACTAGACAGACAAGACTAGACAGACAAGACTAGACAGACAAGACTAGACAGACAAGACTAGACAGACAAGACTAGACAGACAAGACTAGACAGACAAGACTAGACAGACAAGACTAGACAGACAAGACTAGACAGACAAGACTAGACAGACAAGACTAGACAGACAAGACTAGACAGACAAGACTAGACAGACAAGACTAGACAGACAAGACTAGACAGACAAGACTAGACAGACAAGACTAGACAGACAAGACTAGACAGACAAGACTAGACAGACAAGACTAGACAGACAAGACTAGACAGACAAGACTAGACAGACAAGACTAGACAGACAAGACTAGACAGACAAGACTAGACAGACAAGACTAGACAGACAAGACTAGACAGACAAGACTAGACAGACAAGACTAGACAGACAAGACTAGACAGACAAGACTAGACAGACAAGACTAGACAGACAAGACTAGACAGACAAGACTAGACAGACAAGACTAGACAGACAAGACTAGACAGACAAGACTAGACAGACAAGACTAGACAGACAAGACTAGACAGACAAGACTAGACAGACAAGACTAGACAGACAAGACTAGACAGACAAGACTAGACAGACAAGACTAGACAGACAAGACTAGACAGACAAGACTAGACAGACAAGACTAGACAGACAAGACTAGACAGACAAGACTAGACAGACAAGACTAGACAGACAAGACTAGACAGACAAGACTAGACAGACAAGACTAGACAGACAAGACTAGACAGACAAGACTAGACAGACAAGACTAGACAGACAAGACTAGACAGACAAGACTAGACAGACAAGACTAGACAGACAAGACTAGACAGACAAGACTAGACAGACAAGACTAGACAGACAAGACTAGACAGACAAGACTAGACAGACAAGACTAGACAGACAAGACTAGACAGACAAGACTAGACAGACAAGACTAGACAGACAAGACTAGACAGACAAGACTAGACAGACAAGACTAGACAGACAAGACTAGACAGACAAGACTAGACAGACAAGACTAGACAGACAAGACTAGACAGACAAGACTAGACAGACAAGACTAGACAGACAAGACTAGACAGACAAGACTAGACAGACAAGACTAGACAGACAAGACTAGACAGACAAGACTAGACAGACAAGACTAGACAGACAAGACTAGACAGACAAGACTAGACAGACAAGACTAGACAGACAAGACTAGACAGACAAGACTAGACAGACAAGACTAGACAGACAAGACTAGACAGACAAGACTAGACAGACAAGACTAGACAGACAAGACTAGACAGACAAGACTAGACAGACAAGACTAGACAGACAAGACTAGACAGACAAGACTAGACAGACAAGACTAGACAGACAAGACTAGACAGACAAGACTAGACAGACAAGACTAGACAGACAAGACTAGACAGACAAGACTAGACAGACAAGACTAGACAGACAAGACTAGACAGACAAGACTAGACAGACAAGACTAGACAGACAAGACTAGACAGACAAGACTAGACAGACAAGACTAGACAGACAAGACTAGACAGACAAGACTAGACAGACAAGACTAGACAGACAAGACTAGACAGACAAGACTAGACAGACAAGACTAGACAGACAAGACTAGACAGACAAGACTAGACAGACAAGACTAGACAGACAAGACTAGACAGACAAGACTAGACAGACAAGACTAGACAGACAAGACTAGACAGACAAGACTAGACAGACAAGACTAGACAGACAAGACTAGACAGACAAGACTAGACAGACAAGACTAGACAGACAAGACTAGACAGACAAGACTAGACAGACAAGACTAGACAGACAAGACTAGACAGACAAGACTAGACAGACAAGACTAGACAGACAAGACTAGACAGACAAGACTAGACAGACAAGACTAGACAGACAAGACTAGACAGACAAGACTAGACAGACAAGACTAGACAGACAAGACTAGACAGACAAGACTAGACAGACAAGACTAGACAGACAAGACTAGACAGACAAGACTAGACAGACAAGACTAGACAGACAAGACTAGACAGACAAGACTAGACAGACAAGACTAGACAGACAAGACTAGACAGACAAGACTAGACAGACAAGACTAGACAGACAAGACTAGACCGACAAGACTAGACAGACAAGACTAGACAGACAAGACTAGACAGACAAGACTAGACAGACAAGACTAGACAGACAAGACTAGACAGACAAGACTAGACAGACAAGACTAGACAGACAAGACTAGACAGACAAGACTAGACAGACAAGACTAGACAGACAAGACTAAACAGACATTGACTAGACAGACAAGACTACACAGACAATACTAGTCAGACAAGACTAGACAGACAAGATTAGACAGGCAAGACTAGACAGTCAAGACTAGACAGACAAGACTAGACTAGCCAAAGCCAAATACCAGCGCAAACGGAAAACAGTGATTATATAAAGGCACCCAAATCCAACTCCAATTCAGCATCCAGACCGATTTTAAATATAAAGTTATCCAAACTTTTAAACAATATAATTATTTTCTTAATTATTCAAAGCATAAACTGTAAAATAATCATAAATAAATGGGAATGAAAATATAAACATAATGCATATTTTATTTGAATATTGGAAATCATATTAATTATAGATACAATCATACAAACTTATTAAAGCAAAAATGCTTATAGCTTGAGTATATAAATATATTGTCCGTAGCTCTATAATATTAAGTCTTATTAGGACTATGAAAATCTTACGTTGAAACAAATACTTCCTGGCTAATATCATACAGGATATTGAATTATTCGACAGAGGTTTGTGTGTTATTCCTAGCCGGAATTCCCCTTTAGTGCCATCAAAATGGACTGGGACTAGGAATAACATACCAATCTCTGTTGTCTAATTCAATATCCTGTGTGATATTAGCCAGCAAGCAGTTGTTTCAACATGAGATTTGTTCATAGTCCCAATAAGATTTAATATTATACAGCTACGAGGCAGACAAAACTAGAGAGATAAGACTAGACAGACAAGACCAGACAGACAAGACTAGAGAGACAAGACTAGACAGTCACGACTAGACAGACAGATGATAGTGTCTGATTTGCTGATGGTGGCAGGAAAAACTAAAGAGGAATGAATGTGGCGAACGAGTAGGGCTATCGCACATCTAAAAGAGAGGAGGAAAAGCAGCTGTGTCTAGCTCTTTAAGAAACAGAGGCAGGTTATTTACTCACCTGTAGAAGTAAAATAGGCCAGATAGGATGTTATAAAGTACATTGGAGAGAAGATCAATATTACCTTAGAGAAAGACTGTTGTCGTTCAAAGAACAAGTCATCTTAACCTATAAAAACCATCTAAACAGTAGCGGTACTGGAAAGATTGTTGACAAATGTGGGAGGAGCACGCAGCAGTAAAAGCTTACCACTATGTTCTGTTGCCCATTAAGCAATCCTCTAGGGCAGTGGTTCCCAACCTTTTGAAAAATTCCACCCCGAAAATAAGCTGCTAAAAATTCTGTACTCCTTCCCTTTTTTTAGAGGTAAGGGAAAAAAAATTTAGTATGTTTTGAAAAAAAAAAAAAAATCTTGTAATAAAACATAGTTTTATTATAAACTTCACGATGTATACTACAATGTGTAAACTTTACGCCTGGAACAACTTCTTTAATTTTAGCACGAACGCCTCCACAACAACCTACCATTGCACGTGCTCCATCAGAACATACACCCCCGGCAGTTTTTCCAATTGATATCATTTTGGGTCGTAAATTCATTAAGTTTCTAGAAAATTTCACTTGCAGTAGTATTATTTTAAAGCGGTTCGCAGAATAAAAATTCTTCATGTACATCTTGTTCTTTTTAAAATCTAATATAAGCCATCAACTGCGCAAAATTGGTTAAATCCGTACTTTCATATATTTGAATTGCAAAATAACGGCTTTGATTTTTATTCTGAATCAGATTTTCTTTTACCTGAGCTGCTATTTCACCAATTCCTCGGGAAACAGTGTTTCTTGATAGAGATACAACATTCAGTTTTTTTGCTGCTTGGCCAAGAATTGATGTTACTGAATCTTTTGCTGCAAGTAGTATTAAAGTTTCATCAATAATGTGAGGTTTGCCAGTTTGGGCAATTCTTTGTTTGTTAGTAGTAGTAAAAGATTGAACTGACGTTTTGTATTTTTCTACTCACTTCGCTGTCTTTTAAAAAAAATCAATAGGCTTGTCTTTTAAATGCTTGTGTTTGTTGTATAAATGAAGTTTAAGAAGGGATAGCTTCATCGAGTTGTTCGAAAATGTTTCATAACACACAAAACGGAGTGGTTTGGGCTCATTTTCCTCTCCACACCAAGCAAATCCATAAGCATCCATATCATTGTATTTCCTTATATGCAAAACCATAAGCATTGTATTTCCTTTTTTTCTGTTTTAATTTATCAGAATCTTCTTGAGGGTGCGGCTTGGTACTGCTGCTACTAGAAGTGTCAGAGTTATATGTTACTTTTCTATTAGAATTTATTAAAAATATGTCCATTATTAAAGATTAGGTCTAACTAAAAATGAATATAACGTTATAAAAAGTTACTATAATAACGTAATATAAAACGTTATAATAGTTATTTACCTGTGGCGAAGCGTGATTTTTGACATTAGACATGCACTTTCTGAAAAAAATATATAACAATTCTGAAGAATTTTTATAATCACAGCTTGTTTTGGTTGAATTTTAAGTTTGTTGGATAAAATTATAGGCGTATCTATTTATTTTATGTAATTTTGAGTTAGTTTTTTGTTTGCATGTTCAAGTATTTTTCCAAAAAAAAATCTTTTATTTCAGTCAATATATCACCACACTGATGGAAGAAAATGCATTGATTACATGCACCATTGCTATTTATAATTTATAAATTTCAAGTATATACTGAAACTTACAACTTACAACACCTAACACAACTAACAACTTACAACTAACAACACCACGTAATTGATTTAAAAATTATTGACAGTGATAATTTATACAAAAGCACACATTTTCATAACCCCAATCAAAACATTAGGTGCATCGCATCGTATAGAAACAAATTGGGAGGCGGCGACTGGAAATACGACTACTTATAGCTGTCTGCCTTCGGGTCATGCGCGTTGTGTGCGGTGCTTCGGTTCGGTTGTTTGTTTGTCTTGTTGGTCGTACATTACTCTGGGGTGTCTTGGATTGCTTTTTGAGGGTGGATATGATCAAAATGCAATCCCAGACACCCCAGACTCATGTACGACCAACAAGACAAACAAACAACCGAACCGAAGCACCGCACACAACGCGCATGACCCGAATCCAGACAGCTATAAGTAGTCGCATCGCACGAACGAGCTCTCCTCCATAGTCCAACCGACCTTCGCAATAAGAACGTTACACTATCCCACTCTTGACAAAGCCAAGAAAAACCACCCAAGCAGAAAAATGAATTCATTCATTGCAACAACCTTCAACGGAGCCGCCGCAGCCCTGAAAGTCGACACCGCCGTCCTGGTTACCATGGACGACAGCGTCATCGAGTGCCTACTGAATTGCATAATCAGCCGGAGAAACAAAACCCAAACCGACAAAGATCAACCCCAGGAAACAGCCACGACCAGAGGGACCACCGCCGAGAGGACAGCCGAAGCCGCCCCCAAAAAACCAACCGGAGCTACCCCCAGAGGAATCACTGAAGCAGCCCCCAAGAGAGCAACCGAAGCCGCCCCAGGGAAAAGAGCTACGCCGATGGACACAGACAGCCCCACCGAAGCCGCCCCCAAGCGCAAACCCAAACAGGGGGACGAGGAAACGTTCAAGTTTCCCAAAAAAACCGCCAAACTGGAGTCAGGATTGCAGGTAAGTATGAACATGTATGCATGCTTAGACACAGAGGACAGTGACGACGAAGACTATATAGAACCAGAAACCGAAAACCCCACCGAAGAAAAGAACAACACCCCAATCATCCTACGGAACAAAGAAAAATGGACCAGACTGAGCAAGAAACTGGACAGCAAACACATAAAATTCACAAGGGCCACGTCGACAAGAGACGGAATAAGGATCCAACCACAAACGATAACGGATTATCGTGAAATGTACAGACTAATGAAAGAAGAAAACTACGAGTTCCACACTCACCAACTAAGCTCCGAGAAGAACCTCAAGGTGGTGATCAAGGGAATCCCCACCGAAGTCATGGAAGAAGACATACTGAATGACCTAACCGAAAAAGGCTACCCGGCAATCAAGGTGACAAGAATGAAGGGAAAGAACGCGACCCCTATCCAAATGGTATTAGTGGAAATAACAAAACAGTACAAATCCATCTACCAAATGGAAAGAATACAATACCTCAGCGTAAGAATAGAGCCGCTCAAGCCCAAAGGAGACACAGTACAATGCCACAGATGTCAGCTCTATGGACACGTACAGAGAAACTGCAACGCAGAATATAGGTGCATGAAATGTGCTGGAAAACACAGCACGCACCTATGCGAGAAACCAGCAACACTGCCACCCAAATGCGGAGGCGAACACGTCTCAATATGGAGGAACTGCCCCGCCAAACCAACAAACAGAACCGCAGAGACGACAAGACAACGACCAACTCCCAGGACAAACCCGAACAGTTACAGACAAGCTACAGCTAGGGAAAACACGACATACCGGGACACAGCACAAGCAACCACCAGCGAAAACAGACAAAACACCGAAAGGAAAACACCGATGACAATGACAAAAATACACAAAATAACGGACGAACTAGCAAAACTGAGGAAAAACGAGGACGAACTGACAAATTACTCAAAAACAATCATAAACATCGTCAAAATCATCAAAAAATGACTAGAAAACGGAAAGTAGACGAACTAAAGATTGTCTTCTGGAACGCAAACGGAGTCGAAAGTAAGAAACTCGAACTAGTAGCACACATGACGGAATACAACACTGATGTGGCGATAATCAACGAAACACACCTGCGACACTGCAATCGCCTGAACATACCAAACTACCAAATCTACAGGAAAGACAGGCGCAAACAAGCCGGAGGCGGAGTGGCCATAATAATCAAGAGGAACCTGAAACACTACGATCTACCCGAAGTAGACACGACGAATAACACAGAAACGATAGGAATCGAAATAATGACCGCAGACGGTCCAATGGCCTTATACTCGCTATGTTTGCCACCAGGAAAAGAAATAAACACTGCAGACCTGGATAAAATGTTCAGAAATAACACGGCAACGATAGCCGCAGGAGACTTTAACGCAAAACACACACAATGGAACTACAGAAAAACAAACAAAAAAGGAAGAGAACTAAAACGCTACACAGAAAACCGCCTACTAACGGTTCTAGCCCCAAACGAGCCAACACATTTCACAGCTAATAACAGATACCCGCCGGACATATTGGATATAGCGGTAATGAAAAACGTCACAGCAAACATCGACATAGTCTGTACCGAAGACTTGAGCTCCGAACACAACCCCGTGCACATGAACGTCCAAGCGAAAAGTGCGAGAAGAACAATTTGGTATTTCTCAAATTTCTGGATGGCCAAAAACTTATTACATTGCAATATCAAATTTAAGTCATTCATAACACCAATTATGTCTACTAGAAATGTCAAGTCACATCACCAGTTAATATTTTGCAATGAGGCAACGATTTTTTTCCAGTTAAAAACTTTGTAATTTCTTCTCTTAAACCAAAAAACCTTTTTATGTTTATCCTCTTGAAAGCCATCGAACTTTTGAAAAATATATAACGTCTCCAAATGGAGACTCAGATTCTTCTAAGAGAGTGTTAAATTGGGGGTGATTTACAGCATGCTTTTTGATCAAATTATCTGTATTAATAACATCATTAATAACACCACTAACAATGGAGAACTCTGAAAGCCGGGTGAAGATACAAGCAAACCTAACAGACCCATTTAAAATAAACCAAGGCCTCAATCAGGGAGATGGACTCGCCCCAATGCTCTTTAATCTAGCATTAGAATACGCAGTAAGGAAAATCACGGTAGACACCAACGCGTCGCTGCTACACAAATCCACCCAACTAGCAGGATATGCAGATGACATAAACATACTTGGAAGAAACCTAACAGCAATGAAAGAAACCTACATACAACTAGAAGGCGCGGCTGAAGAAGTGGGCCTAAAATTGAATGAAGATGAGACCAAAGTGTTAATACAGACCCGAAGCAATAGGAAGAGAGGCCAGAACATGACAATAGGCTACCAAAACTTTGAGGTGGTCAATGACTTTACCTACCTAGGCTGTAACATATCCAGCAAACGGGACGAGATGAAGGAAATCCAACGAAGAATCAGTAATGCCAATAAAGTATACTACCACATTTCGGCCATAATCAGATCAGGGAATGTGGACATATGGAAAACAAAACTGAAACTTCATAAAACAATAATACGCCCAGTGTTATGCTATGGAAGCTAGACCTGGACGCTCTCACAAAAAGCGGAAACAATGGACGGGTCCAAATATATAGACGGGTCCAAGAAAACGAACACTGGAGAATAAGATACAACCACGAGATCTACCAGCTATTCGCAGAAGCAGACCTAGCAACAACAATAAGATTACAAAGACTTAAATGGGCCCGGCATTTACAAAGGATGGAAGAGTCAAGAGTAGTCGAGAGGATTTTCAACAAAAAACCGGAAGGTAAAAAACCGGTTGGAAGACCAGGGGCGATATGGGCAGACAAAATCCAGGGGGACACATGATCCATGCTCGGAATTCCAAACTGGAGAAGGGCGGCGGAGGACAGGGATGGCTGGAGGAAGAAAAATGGCTGGAGGAGGCCAAGACCCGATTTGGGCTGCAGCGCCATTGGATGGATGGAATAACATCATTCATAACAATATTCATTTTTAGCACTTGAGCTTTAGGATTTTCCTGGTGAATATTACAATGAAAATAAAGTTATTTATCGTTATACTCTGACAATACCGATAAACTACATCGTCATTACATCATCTATCAACTTGTTTTTTAAAAATTTATTAACCCTTATTTGTGGCTCATCTTAGCTGGCCCATCTAGAGCATCTTCTTTAGTTACCCCAAGCAAATTGTACCATTTAATATTGTTCGAATCAAAAGCATGCTCCACCACAGAAAATATATCACATCCCCTTGTACGGAATTTTTAAGCATCCCATTGACAAGAACTCTTCAAAAATCATAAAATTTCTGTACTTTCGTCCAAAGCAATGGAAAAAGCAGTAAACGATTTTGAAATTTCTTGTAACTGTTTTAAAACATCTTCATCAATATCTCCTATTTTATGGGAAGTGGTCATTTTCGAGCAACAAATATCACTGAATAAAGACTTTTTATCTGGGCACACTATGTCGACAACTTTTAATATACAATTTTCAAAAATATCTCCTTCTAAAAATGATTTACCTACTATTTTTGGCAATTTACATTGGCAATAACATAGCTAGCCAAAACGGAATTATTTTTGTTTAACTAGATTTTTCAACATCAATTTCTGACCACTGAAGGACTTTCTTAGTTCCATTGTCGTTCTGTATTTGTATCTGTGGGAAATTTTTTCCGTTATGAAAAATCGCACCCACATATTATTGTATTTTATTCGTAATATTTTATTATCTATTTAACTGTTTATTTATTTTTTATTATTTCAATAAAAATATAAATCATGGTATCCACATCGCGGGCCACATTCACTAGGTTCGCGGGCCGTATTTTGCCCGCGGGCCTCACTTTGGGAATCCCTGACCAGACATTACCTGCACAGACATCACAGACCCATTAAGCCTAGAACAGGCGGCGCAAGCATTCGAGAACGAAATAAAGGTGGGGCTCCAAACCGCCACAAAAAAACTAAACATCAACAGAACAACCACACTCCCACAGGAAATAATGAGCCTAATACGCGCAAAATGGAAAGCAAACAAGACGTACCAACGTACAGTAGCACCGACAGACAAAACGGTCCTGAACAGACTGACAAAACAAGTAAAACTGGCACTACAAGAACAACACAACACAGACTGGGAAAACCGACTAGACCGAATAAACGACACCAGAGACGAACCGTGATATTTAGCCAAGACACTAAAACAACAGAACCGCAACACAAACCACCTATCAAAAAGAACGACAGCAGCACAGCAACCTCTGACATTGACAAGACAGAGACTTTCGCAAACGCCCTCGAAGAACAATTCACACCAAATATCACAAACCACAACTCTCAAGGAATCTACGAAACGGTAAGGAAGATTCTAAACAGCGAAGAAAAGAGCGAAATAAGAGAATCAACGCCAGAGGAAATAAAGGAAATAATAAAAAACCTTAAAAACAGGAAAGCACCCGGTTGTGACAATATAAACAATGTGACCATCAAGAACCTAACGCCGCCCGCTATAACATAATGAACCAAATAGTGAACGTATCGCTCAAACTCAGAACGTTTCCGACCCAATGAAAACACGCCACAGCAATACTGATTTCCAAACCCAACAAACCATGGAACATAACGTCAAGCTACAGGCCAATAAGCCTACTAACAGGACTTGGAGAAATAACGGAGAAAATAATACACAAACGACTGACAGACATAGTTGACGAGAACCAAATAATCCCCGAAGAACAGTACGGATTCAGACAAGAACATTCCACAACGTACCAGACAACCCGAATAACCGAAGCGATAATTCACGCTTTCAACAGAGGATACGTCATGGGTGCGGTACTCCTGGACGTCTCAAAGGCCTTCGACAAGATGTGGCACGAAGGCTTAATATATAAAATGAATAAATTCAAAATCCCGATGGGGATGATAAGGCTACTAGCTTCGTACCTCGGCAATAGAACGTTCCAGGTGAAATTAAATGACATGATGTCGACCACTCGTCCAGTGAGAGCGGATGCCCCCCGGGGTCCGTACTGGGGCCCTTGATCTACAACATTTACACCGCGGACATACCCAGAATGGAAAACACAAAAATTGCACTATACGCAGATGACACTGCTATATTCACGAGAGGAATACTGGCGAACACCATCACCGAGAAATTACAAAACCACCTAGATGAGATAAATCGCTGGTGTAACACGTGGAAAATTCAACTTAACGCTGAGAAAACGCAAGCCATCATGTTCACAAGAAGAAAATTCAAACACATCCAACAAAACGCCTCAGGATTAACAACACAATTATTAAATGAGAAAATCAGGTAAAATATCTAGGTATTATACTGGACAAAAGAATAACCTTCGCAGGGCATGTGGACTACGCTGCGAAGAAAACAAAACAAATTAAAGGCTATCTTTATCCCCTCATCAACAGGAAAAGTAAACTCAACATGGAAAATAAGCTGAAACTGTACAAGACAGTAATACGTCCAATAATGACATATTCGCCGACGTGCTGGATGCAAGCTAGCAAGCACGTAAAATATAAACTACAAATCATACAAAACAAAATACTGAGACAAATCACAGACTCGCAATGGTACATAACAAACGAGCAAATACATAAAGATCTCGAAATGCAGACAATCACAGCGTACATAGCAAAACTTACACAAAAAACATTTGAGAACGTGCGACAACATGACAATATAACAATACAACAAACCGCAAACTACAGAACAGACATCAAATGGAAATTCCCAAAACTACAACAAACCACATTTAGACAATAAATAACACTGTTTTCTACCTACAGGGTACCCAGAGCAACCCCGGCGAAACAAAAGGACCACACCGACACCACAGCAACCGAGATAACATAGAAGAACCAAAGAAGGAAGCCAAAGCATCACAGCACCACAGCAGGACAAACCCAGCCGAGGACAAGAGGCCACAGCAGAAGAAACGAAGAAACCAAGGGCAAAAAAAAAACTGAAAAGAACCGTTTTATTGTTTCTCGCCAAAACAGAACCGAAACCAAAGACAACAACAGACAACAACAAAAGACAAACAACAAAAAAAAACAAACGAAAAACAAGACAAAGACGGCGGAAGACGAGCAAGCCGCTCAAGCCGCACGAAACAAAGGATACCATACTACGAGCTCTCAGTATGCGTCGAACGGTTGACCCGCACGGACGCATATATCTCTTGAAAATGGCGAATGTTAGTTCGCCCAAATGTCGAGAATCCGGTTCTTTTCAGAACCAACCCTCAACATCAACGCGGAATCCCCGAGAAAACAATACAACACAGGTATCTATCCGCGAAAACCTTACAACATTAAATGTTACAACATATATATATATATATATATATATATATATATATATATATATATATATATATATATATATATATATATATATAAGGGGTACTGGACCAGAATCCTAATCCCTGATGTGGAGCGTTGGGCAACTAGAAAACCAAAGTAAACCCTTTACGTCACCCAAGTTTTGAGCGGACATAGTGTTTCAGGAACTTTCTCCATAGCATCGATAGGGATCAATCACCACAGATTGCTTACTGATATTTACTGTGGACTCACAGACAGCGCGGTGCATACCATTTTTGAGTGTGACACGTGGATACCCGAATGACATAAGTGGAAAAATAGGACCGGACAAACGCTGGACCCATCAGCTATGGTTGAAGAAATGATCTCGTCGGAGGACTTATGGGCAGATACATCAAGCATGATCCAACACATCATGACAATAAAAAAGTTAGGCGAGCGGCAAGGGAAAGAAGCCAAAAAGATAAAAATGTTAGTACCTGAGCCCCTAATCACAAGTGATGTAAAGACAACACTTTGCAGCAACATCTTGAAAGTTATACGAAAAGCGTTTCCAAGATGCTTGAGATATTTCAGAGGGTCCACTTGCTACGTTAGCCGTGAGGTGCTTACTATCACCCCAACAATAAAAAAAAATCTTGTCTGTCGAGTCAAAATCAGAAACCAAAATTTAATTCACCCATAAAATAAAATAACAACAATTCTGGCAAATCGCAAAAGAAAGTTTCAGCTTCTTACTCATTGAATAAGTATAGTGTAAGTTACTTGTTGTAATAAATGCTCTTTTAATTATTTTTGGAAGAACTGCTATTATATTTTTCACTAGTTTTTTTATAGCCCGTTGAATATTTCTATCCCCAATTGGTACGGTCCTTTTCAGACCTAGACATTTACCTTTGGAGGGTATAGATTTGAATTCTCCCTTAATAAAGTAATTGTGTTTTTCTCTAGATGAAAATCTCTCTGATGCCAATTCTCGTAGTAGACCTTAGTACTCCTTTCTGGGCAATAAATAGATGTTTAGTGTATATTGATGAGCCCTATACTAAGATTCCTTACTTTAAGATTCATTAGATTTCTACATAACATATCGTTAAAATAGCTGAAAGGCTAACAATTTTTCGTATTGACTTTATTAAATAAGCGTGCTTGACATTTTTTGTTTATGGTGTAATCTATTTGATTTGTCCACCCCTCTTCTACATATATTCGTAGAAATTTAACTTGGTTGGCTCGCTTTAACTTAATATTTTCACTTTTTAATGATTTTGCCTCATAAGACCTCTGTGGTGTAAAGATCATATAGAAGTTTTCGAGCCGTTTAAGAACAAGTAATTCGAAATAAGACATTTATTTATGGATTCCAGCAGTATGTTTGCATGTACTTCATTATCTCTCTGATCATCGTGAGAGATAATGAAGCTGGGATCATCTGCGTAGGAAAAACGTAACGGAGAGAGTCCATTGCCTTTATTTAAAGTTTGGTCCAATGTGGATACCGGGTATTAACCCAACGTTGCGGCCTAATGACCGATTGTATTTTGCCTAAATTTTTCACTTATAGGCCCCGAAACCTAGATGTTATTAAAAATTACGCTAATTAATTACACATTAGTCTACTAGTACAAATGCGGCCGACACGGGGATCGGGACCTCCAGACTTGTTAGTTAGCGCTCTAACATGAGACCACGAGTGACACTACTACACCCTTCGTGCCGACCATTGCTTTGCGGAAGTACGTACAATCCGACTGCTTAAGGATGGAGATTGTGCACGTTTGCCACCCTTTGATAACTTTACTATCTGTGTTCTGTCCCCCTGTCCAATAATTGCATCCAGTTACCTGCCTTCCCTCCAATACCATGAATGTTAACTCCATTAGCAAAAGTAAGTTTGCTAATGAAGTGACCATGTGAAATACAGTCAAATGCATTCGCGAGGTCGCAGAAAATGCCTAGAGGACATTTCGCACAATCAACTTCTTCCAGTATTTTGTTAAATGGGTGTACCTTTTATGACAGTCCCTGAAGATTTATTTTTTTGGAATCCATGTTGCTACTGAGGAATTAGCTTAAACATGTACACTGTGATCAGAATTGCCGCATTTGGTGCTCGAAAAACCCAAGCGTTATTGTTGAAACGCCTCTTCATCCTCAATGTCTGACTGTTTGGTGCGGTTTCTGGTCAAACTGGGTCATTAGACCTTACCTTTTCGAAAATGAGGCTGGAGCAATTATCACGATGAATGATTGTGAACGATGATTCATAAATTTGTATAGACGGAATTGGAAGTTATTTATGTGGACGCTTATTTCAACAAGACGGTGCTACCTGCCAGAGAAGTAACGATACTATCGCTTATTTGCGTGACAAATTTTCTGACCGTGTGATTTCTCGAAAAGGCGATCACAATTGGCCGCCGAAATCTTATTAAAAATCTTATCTCGTGATTTAACACATCTAGACTTTTTTCTTTGGGGCTACGTGAAAAATAAGGTCTATGTCAATGGCCGACAATGGATTCAAGACCTCAAAGATGGCATTCGTGAAGTTATCGAGGACTTCTTAATCGTATCGCTCGTCTCCGAGCATCGTGGCAACGGTATCACCTAGGGATCATATTTATTGTACTTGCTGTCTTCGTTCTTCCCTGGTTTTAGCAGCTTTTGTGCAATCGTGTACAGTTGAGCCTATGGCTTTGGATATTTGATCCACATAGCGCGATGGTGATCTTCCTCGTGGTATCTTACCCTCTGTCTTTCCTTGGACTATCAATTGCTTAAGTGAGTCGTCCTTTCTTCGCATTATGTGACCGAAATATCTTAGGATGGACTTTTGGATAGTTTTGCTCAGTCAATCGACGATGCTAAGTTCTCGTAGAATGGATTTATTAGTACGTTTTTCCATTCATGATATCCTGAGCATGCGCTTCCAGGTGTACATTTCAAACGCATCAATTCGTCTTCTGTCAACCATTTTTAGTGTCCAGGATTCCGCAGCGTATATGAATATAGGAAATATAAGTGTCTTTGTGACTGCAATCTTTGTTCCTTTAGAAATGCAGTGATCCTTCCAAATACGTGAAAGTTTGGCAGTTTTAGGGTTCCGTACCGAAAACTGAACACTCATAGGATCACTTTGTTGTCCGTCTGTCTATCTGTCTGTCTGTCAGTCAGTATGTTTGTCTGTCTGTCTGTCCGTCTGTCTGACTGTCTGTCAAGACCATTTTTCTCAGGAACGCGTAGAGGTAACAAGTTGAAATTTGTATCAAATACTCGGGTCTGTGGTCTCTTTCAGCTGTGAAAAAATCAAACTAGTAAGTCAACGCGATCAAAAGATATGACCGTTTATGTCGCATATCTTGCGATTTGACAAGGGAATCAAAACATATAGGGTACTTCCCGTTGACCTAGAATCATGAAATTTGGTAAGAAGCGGTGTCTTACAGCACATGTAAAGGGAAAAATCTGAAAACCGTAAATATGTAGTTAAGTTACAAGAAAAATGCGAATTTACTATTAGAAACTTATGACAATACACTAATGTTTCGTAGTGGTATTGTCAGGCTCCAGAAACATATGGATTGCATACAGTTAGGTCCTCCTCGGTTAGGTCCGAAGGTTAAATAGTATGTGTTGGCACCAAGCTGTTTATTCTGAATTTTCTTTGTTTATATTCGTTATGCATTTTATCACGAACGCTCTATATACATAATATATACAGGGTATATATTATGTCTAAAGTTTGCTTGTTTATAACCGACATGCGACATACTCATACTCAAGTCCTGTAACATCCTGTATATATTATATTTCGTCTAATTTTTCTTTATAATCTACATATACTTAAATCACGTACGCCCTATATTTTTTGGTAGTCAATTGCCCAAAAGCAGTCAATTGAACAACTTAATGTTAAGAGTATCGAAATAGATCTAGAAATAGTTAATATATTAGTTTATATTAGATCTAGAAATAGTTAGATCTTAATATAAGTTAGTGAATAAGTGTAATACTAAAATAAAGTTTTCTTTTTATAAGTTTAAAAATATTTGCGTTATTTAAAAAAAATACCCTGTATACCTTTATACAGGGTATATAGGTATACAGGCAAAATTGAGCAGTAAAAACAAATAGTGAAGTTCCAGAACCCCTAAATACTCATAGTGAATGGGGGATGTATGGTAATAATATATAGGGTAGAATTCCATCATACGACAGCGACATCTCGAGGTTATGCTTGCAGCGGTACTAAGATGGTCGTGCTTTCAGGAGGTCCACTTGCCAAGTTAACTGAATGTGCTTGCTACGTCCTCCAGAAAAAAAATACCGTACTTACAAGTTAGTACGGAACCCTCGGTGCGCGAGTCACAACTCGCACTTGGCCGGTTTCTTTTCGCCTATCGAGGACATAAAGCCGCAAATTGGTGATGGAAAATTTCATGAAAAGAATATAGCAAGTGTAACCGTGACGGCCAATTGGCTAATATTGTTTTCCTTTATTAATGGCATACCCTCCTCTTAACAATTAAATAAACATCCGATGATTTCGCTTAAAAATACTCGTTTTTTTTACGTATAAAAATGAAACCTCTTATTTTAAGACCCGATAGTTGTTTGTCTAGCAAGTTTGTCCAATATTTAAGAAGTAAGCGGAGCGTGTCGTCGAAAATGCTAATAGTATTTGTCGGCTGAATAATCTGCGTGACTATTTATAATGCTTAACGTTGAAACGTTAAATGGCCGCGTACACAAAAAGGCGATAAATCATAAATGAGGAGGAGGAGGAAAAGCGGCATAAAAGGGCAAAGGGAGAAGAAATGCGAGTGTGAGCCGACGGACGTAAAAGTTGATGTTTGTCCGTCCCGGCCAATCCGGAATTCTAAATAATCTCGAATCGATAATTTTCCCGTAAACAAAGTGACAGACAGCCAGCCGCGCCATGTAATATTTAATACAGGTAGGAAGCGTAGCTATGGCGACGCAGGTACACGACACGTCGAATTATTAAAATCCGGAGAGCGCTTTGTGGCACCCGTCAAGTAATTGTTACGTATCGTCATTAAAACCAAAAGGCAAATATTAATTACAATTAAATGCAATGAACCTAACTCCCCTAACCTAAATTTAACTCAATAACTAATACAAGGAAAATAAAAAAATAATCAAATCACAATTTTGCCTTAAAAGCGGCAATATTTTAAAACTTTCTCCGACTTCTCGCAATTCCTGTTTCCATTTCTGCGTGAATTATTGATGGTTTAATTCGGCGGAACGTCCACCGAAAGATGAAATAAGGAAAAAAGCTCGCCGCCGAATGTCTGACGAGGTCGGCATGATTCCCGGATTGCGGACCCGCGATGCATCGCGCAACCGGAAGGAGAAAACGGCGGGCGCAAAAAAATCACTATAAAATTCAATTTCATCTAAGCTATACAACCCCGGAGACTTGCAAATGACAACCACTCTTATTTCAAACTACAGATGCTACATATAGACCAACAAATTTGTTTCATTTTACATACTAATATTCATTGGAACTAGTCACATATACTAGTCCTAACTAGCCTTGGCTGGTTTATCTTGTTAATCGAGTTTTGACTAGTTAGTCTGTCAAGTCTATTTTGTTTTGTCGGGTCTTGTATGTCAAGTCTAAAAATAATTTAATTGCAAAATTTATGAGTCCGTATGCATATGAAATAGAGGATGTGTGTGGTCTGGTACAAACATGTTTTATATATGAAATGCACTACCAGTTTAAACTTGAATGGCGTGGTCAGAGTGCAATCAGAAATTGCACTTCAAACGAGCATTTCTGCGCGACAAAACTAGTTCCACATCGCCATAAACAAAATCATAATAATCCTGCTGCAATGCAATAATAAATAGATAGTCGGAAAAAGCTCCCCGTTTCAGTCATCTTTCAATTACATTTTAAGTGCGCACTTAACTTTTACTGCTTACTAAATCAATTTCAGGAAATTGAGATCTCGACCGATTTCTGAATTTATTGTTTTGCTGCTCATTAAGCGGAGATTAACTATTAGAGCAAACTTAATAGCTTTATATTAATTAGTTAAAACCTTGCCGTCTAATTCTTGTTTGAGAAGATTTTTTCACGATATTAAAGCGTTTTTCATTGAGAACGTTATAATTTTGACTGAAAAATTGAGTTATCGGGAGCTATGAAGTTAGTAAATAGTATACTACGTAACGAAAGTTGTAATAAACATATTACGTACGAGCGGAAAGCGGAAAAGACCCGCGTTGCGGGGAGTGTGTAATTCCGCGAGTACGTAATTGCCTTACAACTCGAGTTATGTACTATACTGTATCTACGACCACACTAATTTGTTTCTGTTTAATAAGAAAAATGTGTTTGAAGTTACAAATTTATTTCTTATTAGGTACATTATTTAGCATATTAAACAAACAGTTGTATTTTCATATATAACTGTTACTCGACATTATTTAAATTCATGGAAATGAAAAGAAATACATTCTTAATGGTTACATACCTTATTATTTAGTAATTATTTGGGTTTAACTGGAATAAGAGTGCTCATAGATATAGGCAACTCAATGTACGCAATGTCAATTTCCGTTAGTTTGAATTGTTCCAATCAACGAATCGTAAACCAAACGCACGTGTGTGTTATCAAACATAACTTCATAACATCATTAATCACGGACTGTTACATACGTGTGTGTTATGATGTATTTACATAGTCCACGAACTGTACAATAATGGGCATTTACAATATTAGTCGTAGACAAAATACTAATTAGTAGTTTATATAAAACAAGTTGGTGTAATAGTAAATTACAAGTCAATAAAAATCGTATTTAGACGTTAATTCACAGAAACAAATTTCTGTGCAGTGTGTAAGTAATTGGGGATAATTGTGAAAAATACGTAATATTTCGTTTAAAGTGCGAACGAAAGGGAGAAGACAAAGTGCACAGTTTTATAAACTACCATGCTATATTTAGTTTTAGTGTCGCCAATTCGTTCGACAAACATGTTTATATAAACCGGTACGACAAAAAAAAATCGCACAATGTAATCGATGCAGATTTACCGGACTTAAATAGACCCGTTTTAAAAATAAACTACTGCATGTTACAAGACTCGAAATAGACCATTAAAATAATTGGGCGTTTTAAGACCTGAGTCACATTAAATTAGATAACTAAATTTATTATTTTTTTTATTACAGAGAATTTAGTCTTGGCTTGCGCAACTGTAAGGAATTGTTGTTTACGAATGGGGCTCGTAAACATGGACCCGCACACACCATCTGTCCTACAACAAATATCGAATAAATTCCTCTCGACTGGTAAATAAAATTCGCAATCGCAAGTTTTTTCTTTCAAACTCCACCCACGAATATCCTACGACATTCTTGTCAAACAATACACAATATAATAAACACGCTCAAAACTCAAAATAGTAGCAAGGAATAGATAAGCACAATAGAATAGTTAAGACTTTACATGTGTATTATTGTCTATCAAAACTTTACTCTTCTATTATCTGTGTCGTCTTCTCTGTAAAGGCGGATCTGTCTATTATGTCAGTTCAGTCTTGCCATTCTAGTCTTATCTATCTAATCTGCTCTGCCCAGTCTTGTCTATCCAGTTTTGTCTATTTAGTCTTGTTTGTATAGTCTTGACCATCTAGTCTATATATCTTCTTCTTCTTCGTGGCGCTACATTCCCATTTGGACCTGGGCCACCCGTATTTTCTGCCACCAGTCGTCAGTCGTCTCGTTGCCTTGCTGTTGTTTTCCAATGATGAACCTTTAATATTTCTTTGGCGTTCTCTTCAATGTTGTTTATCCATCTCTGTCTTGGTCGTCCTCTTCCCTTTGCACCCTCCAACCGCCCATTATATACTTTCTTTGCTATTCGGTTTTCACCCGAATGTAATTTTATAAATTCGACAATATCTGGCCGGTTATATTTCTGTTTTAATTCGAAATTATATCGGATTTTCCATTCCCCATTCTCTACTACCGGTCCATATATTTTCCTTAGGATTTGTCGTTCCCATCTTGCTAATATTTCCTCCGAGTACTTGGTGATTGTCCATGTCTCACTTCCATATGTCTCCACTGGTCTTATAATGGCTTTGTAAATTGTGATTTTTGTATTTCTTGAGACTGATTTGGACTTAAATATATGTCAAAGTGAAAAGTAGGCTTTGTTTCCAGCTAGTATGCGTTATTGTATTTCCTGTTTGATATCACTATTGATTTCGGATCCCAGATATTTTAATTATTGCACTACTTCGAAGTTGTTATCTTGTATTGTGTAATTATGACTAAGTTTTCTTCTTGGTTTCATCGACAGTAGTTTGGTCTTTATTTCGTTGACCTTCAGTACGATTTTACTGGCCTATGTTTCCAGTCTATATATCTAGTCTTATAATATATCTAGTCATATATGTCTATGAAAAGCTGATCCAAAGAGATTGTTGTCGGGGGGGATTTCAACGCCCAGTCCGCTTGTTGGGGATCCCCTAGAGAAGATGAGAGAGGGAGAATGATGGAAGAGTGGCTGGCAGAGGAGGACCTGGTGATTCACAACCGTGGGAATGTACCAACCTTCGTGTGGGGCGAAAGTATGTCTTTCATAGACATCACTTTTAGCACTTCACAGATTGCAGGCAGGATGAAGGAGTGGCTTATCAAAGAGGGAGAGAATCTGAGTGATCACCAGGATATTCTTTTCGACGTACGAGACGATGTTTCTGAGGGACCGGTTGCAATTGAAACCAATGGATGGAGAGTGGACAAGAGTCTACTAGAAAGATTGGGACACGTCATAAAAGAGTTGACTGAAAGGACAGGCCCCGACAATGGATTGCGTAGCTCTTGCAAAGCAGTTCTTCACGGGGTCTGTGGTACAGTATTTGAGAGAAAACGGAGGAGCATCAGAGAGGCAGGGAGCCAGTTTACTGGTGGAATAGCAGATTAGGTTAGCTAAATAGCTTAAAACCTGTTTGCGTGAAAGGAGATGCATCGTAAAGTGTAATAGGCGAGAAAATGAAAAAGTGCGTCAGGAGTGCAGAAGGATGTATAACGTACAGGGCACGCGCAGGGAACTTCGCTGAGCTATCGCGAACTATAAGCAAGAAGCTTGGAGAGTGCTCTGCGAAGAGGTGAATAATAACATCTGGGATGACGACTATAAGATCGCCACCAGGCAAATTGCGCAAAACGGGGATGCCTAATGACGAAAGCCAAGAAGATGTTACTAGTACATGAGCGAGTGAACTGGCTGGAACCCGTGGGATGGAGATCCGCGCTCCTTTTCACTCCGGCCGAGCTGCAGAGTGCACTTCGCCTGATGAAGGAGGGAAAAGCGCCGTGTCCCGATGGTGTTCCACGTGAAGCTTGCAAGGTGTTTGGGGATGTGTGCGAGGAAATGTGCTTGAGTATGATTAATGAATTATTTATAGATGGCAGTTTCGCCAAGGAGTGGAGGAGACTGGTGATGATTGAAAAAGAGCGAAAGGGAGGAGAGGAAGCCAAATACAGGCCAACCTGCCTACCGAATGGGATAGCGAAGATGTTTGAGAGTATGAGTAGTACGGAGCTAGGATAAATAAGGATCTCTAGAGGGCAGGGGGTCTTTCAGAGAAGCAGTATGGGTTCAGAGGCGGCCGCACTACGGTGTAAACAATGATGCGTCTGATAGAGAGGGCAAGGTTAGCCAATACGGGTCCATGTCGTATACGTAGCTACTGCGTGCTTGTAACCCTGAACGTAAAAAATGTTTTCAATTTGGTCCCATGGGGCGGAATCATGGAGGCTTTTCAACTAAAGGGGGTAGCTCCCTACCTTCGAAAGATAGTGGGGAGCTACTTGAATGATAGGGAGGTAGTGACTGTGGAAGGTAAAATCTTCAAGATGAGTGCCGGTCTTCCACAGGGTTCGGTTCTTGGGTCGATACCGTGGAGCCTTCCATTCTCTATCCATTTATTCTTTTCCCATCATTATTTCGGTTATGTAAGCTTGTACTGCATCCCAGTTATGCTCACTTTCTAACATAACTTCCATGATGTTCTGTTCTTCAAGTTTTGTACCGCCTAGTGTCTCCCCGATTTACTGTACTGTACTGATGTACTGTACTAATTCGTTCTCTGATTCTGTACACATTAAGATAGTGTGTTGTACGTCGTCTGGGATATGACCGCAATTAAAACACTCCGCAGTGTCTCTTTTTTAAACCGTTCGAGGTATGCGTTGAAGCACCCATGACCAGTGAGCGCCTGTGTAAGGTGGTAACTCATACGTCCGTGTGACATTTCGTACCATGCTGTTACGTTAGGGATAAGTCTGTGTGTCAACCTTCCACTAGTGTCGTTATCGCATCTTGTCTGCCATCGGTTCATGAGTCTCTTAAGTGCTCTCTCCTTAGCGGCTGCTCTCTCATGTTTTACTTCCTTTTTCGCCCTGTGTTGTTGCAGGACTTCGTAGACTTCTTGTTTCTCGCGAATCAGTAAGTCTATTGGGGGCGTGCTTGCAAGTAACAGCGCCGCGGCCTCCGAAACCGTTCTGTAGGCAGAAATTACTCTTAGAGCACTTCTTCTCTGTACTCCTGTAAGTTGTTTTCTCGCTCCAACTTTTTTCGTTACGCCCGCCCATATTTTCGCCGCGTAGAGAATTTTTGAGTGTACCGCATTGTTTAGAAGTTTCCCGTTTCAATTCCCTCGGCCCTCCAATGTTCGGCATCAATCTTACCAGAGCTGTCACTGTAGACGCTGCCTTTTTCGATGTTTTGGCTATATGGTCTGTGTATGTCAGGCCGCTATTGCGTTGGACGCCAAGGTATCTTAATGATTTCGATAAAGGGATATTTTGCCCTTCCAGAACGAGTTTCGGTAGGGTGAATAGTCTCACATCCGTGATAAGTATCGCTTCTGTTTTATGAACTGCCATTGTTAGACCCTGCTCTTTTAACCAATTATTTGCCCGCCGAAGGGTTTCGCTAGGTGCTAGTTCTAGTGTACTTATTTCCTTTGCAGTCACCACCACTGCGGCGTCATCTGCGAACCCAACTATTTGCGCTGTTCTAGGCAAGTCTAGGTTTAGCAAGCCATCGTACATAATGTTCCACGAGAATGGTGCCAAGACCGATTCTTGTGGGACACCCGCCGTTACCTCATACTCAACTTCACCTTGGTCCTTGTGGTATATCAACAGTCGGTCGCTCAAGTAGCTGCTTATCATCTTTCTCAAGTATTCTGGCGTCTGCCTTGATGCTAATGCCTTCATAATTAAATCCCACCTGGCTGAATTAAAGGCGTTTTTAACATCAAGGGTCACTAATGCACAATAACCTTTTCTAGTGTTCCAATTTTGACCTTTTCTGCTGATTTAATTACTTCAGCAATATCGTCCACGGCTGATCGACCTTTTCGAAAACCATACTGCCATTGGGACAGTCCTCAAATAGTCTTTCAAAAAGTTTCCCTATGTTTTCCAGGAAGCGTATAGGTCGGTATGACGATGGTTCTTCCAATGGTTTGTCCCCGTTTCTTAGTTAAAGGAGTTTTTGTCTTTTCCATTGCGTAGCGAAAATTCCCTTTCGAAGACACGCATAGTAAGTTTCCAACAACAACTCTGGCCACATTTCCACCACTTCTGCGATGATCTCATTTGGGATATTGTCTGGACCAGGTGCTTTCCCTGGCAGTAATCGTTTCCTAGCCTCAAAGATCTCCTCTACGCTGAAAGGTGTCACGAGATTTTCAGTGGTTTGTCATTTTTCTGCCGGTGTTCGTTCGTAAACTGGAAATAGTGTGGTAACTATTTCTCTTATCCGTTGTGGGCACGATATCCTAGGTATCAGTTACCCATCTACAGTCTACCCATTAGTTTTTTCGTAGCAATTCGATATGGGAGGCCTAATGGGTCTTCATTTATGGATCGGCAAAGTTCGAGCCAGCATTTTTGCTTGCTTTTTTTGATGGCCATGCGCAATTCCTTTCTCGCTTTTTTTAAATTCGCGTCCAGGTCCACTTCTTGTTCAGTCTATCTGTTATGTTTTGCCACCGTTTTCTGTGGCGTTGGGCAGACCTGCGTGCCGCAACGTACTTCTTCCTTAGATTATTGATTTCAGCGTTCTACCAGTAAACTGACTTTTTTCCATTTAAGGTAAATTTGCGCTTTGGCATCGAAGCATCGCACGCTGTTGTAGTGGTTTCGACCGCATATTCTATAAGTCCATCTACGTCACCTATCTCTGAGAGTCTTTGCAACTCTCCATGCTTCTTAGCTACTTCCAGTGTCGCTCTTGGCTGAGTGCTATCGAGTTTCTTCACCAGCCATCCGTTTCTGTTTCCATGTTCGATGGTAGTGTTTCTCTGTTGACTCTCTGGGTTCGTTTTCAGGCTAAATTCCAGATATTGGTGCTCGCTAAGGGTGGCGTCCTCTAGTACTCTCCGCCTTTTCACCCTAGGCGCGATGCCTTCCGATGTTATTGTAACGTTAATAACCGATCCGGTGTTTCCTCTTCGGAATGTAAAAGAGTTTCCCTCGTTAAGGATCACAAGGTCCAGCCTCGCTTTCATTTCAGACAGAACTTCGCCTCTTCTGTCCATTATTGTTCAGCCCCATTCTGGTGATTTGCAATTAAAATCACCTGCCACGAGAACTTCACTGTTCCCCGATCTCAGATTTTCTTCCAGCTCGTCTATCTGTCTTAGGAAATCTTCGTGGTCAATATTTGGTGAGGCTACATACTCTTAAACCTTCGATATCGATCCATACACCGATCCATTTCCATACATTGATCCATACTACTTTGATTTTGCCAGTCTTCAGCAGTTTTTCTGCAATTTCCTTCGATGTTGTCACTACTGCTGCTTCAGTGCCACTGAAACTTTTCTGAGTAATCGCACTTTCACTGAATCTGCGGAGGTTTCTTCTACTACCGCTAATATGACGGCAGTCATATCCGCTTCCTCCGTAATCTCATCTAGATCCCGTATATCGATTATGCAGTTCCGTGTCATGGTCCTCACAGTTGCCTGCTTTCCCAAGAGTTTGGCGACTGCTGTACTCAACGTTCCAACACTCCCTTTTTTAATTTTTACCAGTACTTCGTTGTTTTGTGTCCGCCTTATCCCTAATATTTCAACTCCATATTTTTCTGGATCTATGTTTTTTTTAATCCTTTGTAGTATGTCTGCGTATGAGACACCTTCCGCTGGTTTAATTGGTAATGCCTCTGACTGTGTAGTGCGGATTTGGCTTCTATGTGGTATTTTCATGCTAGTCTTGTCACGATTTTCACTTTTTTTTCTTTCCACCATTTGCCAGTTTTGATCTTCCGCTACCGCTAATGTCTCAATTTGGTTTTCCTTTACGTTTTGTACCGGTGCGACTTCTTTCCTTTTTGGGGGTGTTTTTATTTGCGCTTGGTGTACTTGCGCTGGGTCTATGTACTTACGTAGCATATCTGCGTATAACACACCTTCCGCTGGTTTAGCGGTCAATGTTTCTGACCGTTTAGCGCGTATTTGTTTTCCATACGGCTTTTTTGTGTTAGTCCTTTCTCGTGTTACGTTTTGTACCGTTATGACTTCTATCCTTTGTGAGGGTGTTGGGACCTTTGCGGTAGTGTGTCTCTCTGCTTTGGGGGGAGTTCCCGCTCGGCATTCTTAGCGGTATTATTTCCCGGAGATCCAGTTTCTCGTCTAGTTTCCTGGTACGTTCGTTTCTCCCTTTCTTCCCAATGGTCCTTCATTCGTTTCCATAAGATTCCCGCTTCGTTGTTAGCGGTTCTAATGGATTTGTGGACGTTCCTGTAAGTAAGTAAGTTTTGTAATTTTTCCTGTAAGTCTTGTCCGTCTGGTCTTGTCTGTCTAGTCTTGTCTGTCTAGTGTTGTCTACCTAGTCTTGTCTGTCTAGTCTTGTCTGTCTAGTCTTGTCTGTCTAGTCTTGTCTGTCTAGTCTTGTCTGTCTAGTCTTGTCTGTCTAGTCTTGTCTGTCTAGTCTTGTCTGTCTAGTCTTGTCTGTCTAGTCTTGTCTGTCTAGTCTTATCTGTCTAGTCTTGTCTGTCTAGTCTTCTCTGTCTAGTCTTGTCTGAATAATCTTCTCTGTCTAGCCTTGACTCTCTAGTCTTGTCTGTCAAGTTAAATCAAATGAATTCAACTTTATTGGTCCAGAAAAGCATGTACTTTAAACATTTCATGTAGGATACGTGTTTCAGCTCGCGTATGTAGGATATGTGTTAAGTTTCATCTCTTAAGGCTTCCGAAAGCTTTTTATATATTTTAGATAAATTAGAGATTAGCGTATGTAATTTATTGTTTTGCATTGTTGCATGCTCGTGATGATTCTTATTCTTCTTAAATTTTTGTTTATTCCTGTATATGTAGAAAGCAAATGTAAAATCCCAAATGTAAATACAGGGTAGGTACTGTTAATAAATTAAGAGCAATGAAATATGTTTTGCAAGATTTTGGGTTAGGTTTCCCGCGATGGCCCTTATAATTGATTTTTGAGCCTTAAATACACATGTTTTTCTGGAGATGGATAACCATACTATTAAATCCATAACCATACCATCCAATGGTACCAACCAAAACCATACCATCGATATTGCATACGATATTGCCGATTATACCTTTGCACGGCATTTCTTCAAAATGATCTCTGCATTTTTATTTCATTTCTTGATTAAGTCTGTTTGCATCGGACTCATTAGCATGTTTTGATCATTCTGATATAATAAAGCTACAGTCATCAGCGTAGTTTGTGGTTTGTATTCTAGCGAGATAAATTTGGTAAGATCGGCTGGGTATATAGAAAAGAGCACAGGCGCCAGAACACTCCCTTGTGGGATATTTGAATTTCTATTGAACGAGGTAGATGTAATAGTTGTATTGCCACATCTCATTTTCACGTATTGTTCTCTGTTCTATGCCGTATGTGTAGAGCTTAACAAGCAGTCTATTATGGTATACGCAGTCGATAGCTTTATAGATGTCACAGAAGATTCCGATTGTACATTTTCCGTAGTCTACTTCTCGGAGTATTCTCGGATCTCTCCCTCGGGTACTCGGTATCTCTGTGCATAGATTGCTCGATTGCCGTGGCGGTCTTCTTAAACCGTGTTCAATTCTCAATGGTGCTACAGTCCTAGTAGGATCTGTACCTCCTCCCGCAGCCTATACTTGTGATTGGTGTCTTGACGTTAGACATAAGTGTAGGGAGCCCTTACAGTTTTTAACGTGGTTGGCTAGCCACTATTCGGGGAGGTTTCGAGGCTGATTTTTACTGTGATGACTTTGCCAGAGCCATCTACAAGAGAACGGTGGCTTATTTTTACCATGCCCAGGATTTGAACCAGCGACTTGCGGCTACGAAGTCTGACACCTTGACTACTGGGCCACCACCACCTCTTAAACCGTGGTCCTCCTTCGGTAAGATATTGCTTTTATCGACGAATTTTTGGATCAGCTTGCATAGTAGTGGATCCGGCCAGAGCTGTTTTTATTTTTTAAATTAGCTAACATTATTAAGGTTTCTTTTTCGGGGTACTATTGAAGATACGTGTAGTTAGGATGGTCATTGCTGATTGTAGGAACAAGTATGTTATCTGCATAGGTGGGCACAGTTAATCCAAAAGTTAACTTCATTAATCGTTAACTCGTTAATAAAAAAGTTAACTTCGTTAATAGTTAAAGCGTTAAAATTTCGAAAATTTAACGCAAGTTAAAGTTAACCGTTAAAAGTTAACCATCCAAAACGTATACTGCTTTTGGTACCTTTTGGGATAGTATACATTGGTACGTAAATAAAACCAGGTAAATAAAACAAAAACAAGTAGATATATTAATTGAATTAATTATTACAAGCGTCAGTAGCGACCCGCCCTGGTTCGCATGGGTAGCAGAGCATATACACACCTACTATGGAAGAAACAGGCTATTTATTGTATTATTCATAATTTGTGATTAGTTGTACGTTTATATTGCCTTTCATGAACATAAGCAGATTAAAATTGTCATCTGACAGTGATTAGCGTTTAGCTCCCAAAATAACTTTCCCTGTTGAAAAGGGCCGTTCTACTGTGGCGCTTGATGGGATTGAAGTACTATAATATATTTAAAAAAAAGATTCTTTTAAGTCTAATTTAAGTCTAAGTTAAGTAAATTTAAGTCTAGCCAAGTTCTCACCAAATTCTGAGTTCTAACCTATCGTCTTCAGACTGAGTAACAAAGCTGAAAAAATCTACTTCTTTTTCTTAATTATTGTTGCTTCGCTAATACTGGCACTATCCTTTTCATTTCCATTAGCTTCCCTTTCTCTATTCAGAGCGTCTTCAACTTTTGCTTCCATAAGTTTCTTTACTTTTGATAACTTGCTGCTATCATACTTTTACAGCCACATTAGTCGCAACTTCGGGTAAAAGGTTGCAGCCAGCTGGCATTCTTAATCTTCCATAAACCGTTCAAATCTTTTTTATGCCAGATAATAGAACATTGGCCAAAGGAGTACAACAATGAACCAGCTGACTAAGATCTTGCAGTTTGAACACTTTTGTAATTGTAGTAATTGGTAATAAAATCCCAAGATATGCTTGAGATTCAGCTTGAATTAAGGCAAGCGCTCTAGCCACTGGTAACATGACCTGAAAGTAGACGTGATGCCAAAAGATTTACCAATGCTTTGTTCACGTAATCTTTTAACAGGTTGAGGTGAAAACAAATCGCTTTTACTGCTAATTATGGTTTGGGAATACCCGGTTTTTTAGACTCGGCAAGTCCGAGTCGAGTCCGAGTCCGATTTTTCGGGTCCGGTTCCGGGTCCGGGTGTAATCTGTCTCGCAATTTAAACACAAAAAGACACCAAAACAAAGGATTTTTCATGTTCACTGCAAAAATGTCCAAAGTTAATTCAACTTGTCCGTATTCTTCGACATCATAGACGCTCTCGTCAGAATAATAATTTTCATCTTGAACGTCATCAATACCATCTAGACCAGGGGTGGCGAACCTATGAACCGCGGGTCAGAAAGTGACCCACACAGGCTTTTTAAGTAACCCGGGTGTTAATATTAGGACTTTTATTATTCTCTTATTAAAGTTTCTCAACCATAAAGGTATGAATATTAAATATATCAAAAATAAATTTCTTCTCCAATTATTGTATTTTAAATCTGATTATCTACTCGCACACCAAAATGAACACATTAATAAATAAATTGTTATATGTGAAGGATGTCATTATTATTATCGTGTATAAAAGTATCGAAATCGTGCGTCAAAGTCCAATGTAAATCAAATGGAGTTTCATTATTAAACGATTTCTGTTTTTTGTCACTGGCAACAACTCGCGTCACTAAACCAAAAACAGACGTAGTGAAAATAAATATTCTGACGCATATGTAAGTCTCGGTCCCTCAGTCTGAATTTGTCTTATTCTAACATAACTTAATCTAATCATAACCTAATCTAGATTAAATCTACTTTTACTTAGATTACATCTACAACGACCTTTTTGCAACGACATTTTTGCCACGGAGGCTCTGAAAGTTCTAAGAAACTTTCAATATCTTAAACAGAATATTCCACATCCTCTAATTGGATTTCTTTGTAATTTCAAGTAAATTGTAATTTTTGGCCTTTTAATAATCGGCCTTAATTTTTTTGCTCTCCACTTCCACGGTAGAAGTTGTAAAACGAAAAGAGTTTTGTAAAAGCGCTTTAAAAGTGAGAACTAGTTAGAAATTTTAGCACGGATGCGCTGAACGTTCTAAGAAACATTCAATATATTAAACAGAATATTCCACATCCTCTGATTGGATTTAATTGTATAATACATTAGAAATTTTGATGGACTATTTTTGACTTCGACCTTTATTTTTTGCTCTCCACTTCCAAAGTAGAAGTTTCAAAACAAGAAGGAAACTTGAATTTTGTAAGAACGTCGAAAAGCAGTCTTTGATCTACCTCCTCTTTTTCAAGTGATGCCACTGGCTTGGAGACCCACAAACTAGTACGAAAAATATAATGAACAAAATTTGACCCAGTACTCTAAAAGGTTCGCCATCCCTGATCTAGACCATGGTCATCTTCATCTTGCAAGCCTGTAATATTTTTCTTTTTATATACTCCATCACAAACAGATAAGTGTATAGATAGTGTGATTCAAACAAAAATTAAAAAGACTAGAAGATTCTCGTCCAAATTTCATCATTATACTTGCACCGTCGCCGGTTGAACCAACTATATGTTTTTTAAATTTTATATTAAATGTGTTTAAGTGTTGTTCTACTTTTTCGACTATTTGTATAGCAGTTATGAATTAAAAATCATGAGTTAAAAACTCTCAATAAACCCAGATTATACACTTCAGAGTCAATTCCATGCAAATTGATATTTAGATATGTTCGAATTTTCATACTTGTCCATTCATCAAGTGTAATGCTAAATCGACTATGTCCTTACACGACACGGTGTACTAGACAATACCAAACATTCAAGACCCTATACTCGTCGAGTCTTAGATCGAGTATCGGGTCCCGGGTATTTACCCTTGGACTCGTCGAGTCCGGGTCCGGGTACTCGGACCCGAAAAACCCTACTGCTAATGCTGTCAGCATCAACATCAGAAGAATTCCAATTCACAGCACATGATAAGGGCTGAAAAGAAAACCATTCTGAAGGTTTTCTTCTTCCCACGAATTGACGCTCTTTTTACTTTTTCTTCAAACTGCACATATTTGGATGCATGCGTCGTTTTCGACATGTGAGCCTTTTACGTTTAGACATGTGAGCCTTTATTGTACAAATATTAGGCAAACAGAGTTTGCATTCATAAATCGACTTATGTTCTCCTTAAGTTTTGATTGGAATACAAAGTAATCACTCAAGTGTGGTCAAGGATTTGCTTCAGTTTCACTTTCAGAGCATTGCGTACTTTGAGTAGAAGTAGCAGTGTTCATGATGTAATCTTGTAAATGTTATACCATCAACTATTTCCACCAAGAACCAACACAAACGAGAAGATAAATAAATAAACATAAAATTTAAATGAAGTCGGTTAAAAATGACGCTAACGCTAAAAAAGTCAGGTTATAACAACTTGTATTCACTCGCACAGAGTAAATCATCAACAGGGTCGCTTTATTTTTTTCGGCTCTGGATTTTTGCCCTATTGAGCAGTTGTGCCAGGCCGCGCTGGTATGCCCGCGTGGTGCGTAATTAAAAAAAAAACGGACTAAAGTTAACGGAAGTTCAATTTAACGGAAGCTAACAAAAGCGTTAACATTTTTTGAGTTAACTTAAAAGTTAATCAGTTAAGCATTTTGATTAACATCGTTAATTAACGATTAAAAGATTAACGAGTTAATGGTGAGCATTATGGTTATCTGTTACTAGTTTGGCGATGTTTGTGAAGACGCTCGAGAAAGCCGTTACTATTTGTGTGGTGCTAGGTATAATTTAGCTGTAGTTTATGATTTCTAATGGAGTTTGCTTAGGAACCCTGATTTATTTGATACTCTATTTATGATCTTCCATAATGTTTTCGGATAATGAAATCAGACATTTTTTTAGCTTTTGTTTGTAAAACCATTTCTTCATGCTTGTTATGTTATTTTCAATCTTGGGTGCTTCTTTTGTAAAATGTATAATGTTTTTAGATTTTCACTGGATATTTTTACATCGTTCGTTATCCAATAGTTTGATGTTTTCTGTACTTTTAGCCATGGGAAGCAAGTAAAGAAGTGACTGCAAGGTTTCTATAAAGTTAATCGTTTTATTGTTGCAGCTGTTTTCGGCATAGTATATATTTAACAAATTTTCTTCTTATAATTCTATATGGAAATTAATCTTTTTCGATTCACAGATATTTCTATTATATGGCATAACAGGTCTTTGTGCTTTCTGTGAATATTCTGGTCTGCTCACAATTGAGGAGCCTGTAGTCAGATATCAATCGCCTTGATCTTCTGACATTCTTGTAAGCACATCCACATTGCGCACTTTGTCCATCCACGATGTTGAGAATATCGTGAATGGACAGAGTGCGTAATGTGGATGTCTTTAGAAGAATCTCAAAAGATCTCGAAGTCATGCGCACACTTAAAAGATGAAAGCTGGAATACTTTGGACACATTCTCAGAAACGAAAAATAGAGACTTTTCAAATTAAGACTTTTCAAATTAAAGGAAGAATATCGTGGCTAAAGAATTTGCGACAATGGTATGATGAGACTACGACAAGTTTCTTTAGAAAAGCGATCAACAAAGCACATATAGCGCTATGATTGCCAGCGTTCGAAGAGGACAGGGCACTTAAAGAAGAAGACTCAGATATTGTTGAGTCTTATAATCTGAATGTCGCATTATAGTATATGTTAGTAAATATGTTATATATTTGTGTCTTGATCGTATTAGTCACCCTAGTGTAATCGTTTAGTTGAGGTTCCATGTCGTATCCTAAGGTTTCTCGCGTTGGTACTTTCTTCTGAATCGATAGCAAAGTTTATATTGAAATCTCCTAGGAGAATAATTTCTGATGATTTGTGGAATTAATTGTGGCAACTCTAGATAATTGATTAAATACAATTATCTAGAGTTGCCACAAAAGATAACATGCAACCTGTGGGAGGTCCGTATATATTTATGATTTGAATAGGCTGTCTTACATTTACATAAAACACCACACATATCAATTTGATTTTCGATAGAAATATTTACTGGCTAGTATTAGAATTTAGTAAGTTTTGTCTGATTAGTGTTGTATAAGCTGTCCAGTCTATCTAGTAATTTCTGTATGGTGTTGTTAGACTCTCTTTAAACCAATCTTGTTATTCCAGCAGATAGGGCTGGGTCTATCCTTTTCTGACTACTCTTGTCTATATAGTCTTGTCCATCTGGTGTTGTACGTCTAATTTGTCCATATAGTCTTGTTTATCCAGTCTTGATTGTCTGGTCTTATAAAGCAACGTACACACGGTATGCAAAACTAGCATATAGTCTTGCTACACTTTATCTATAGCCGTGTGTGTTAATTATTGCCGTGTGACAGCTTCGTATAGTCCATATAGTTAAACTATACTAAGTCAAGCTATAGCAAGACTATACGTTACTTTACTATACCGTGTGTACGCAGCTTAAGTCTACATTTTTGTGCCTAGTTTGACCTGTCCAGTTGCCTGCCTAGTCTTGTCTGCTTACTCTTATCTCTCTAGACTTCTCTCAAGGTTTGTTTATTGAGCTTAGTCTATATATTCTTATCTGTCTAGTGGTTGCTTGTTCTAGTGGATCTGTCTTGTAGTCTTACGTCAGTTTCCTGTAGTCGTATTGCTGTCTAGTCCTTTCTGTCTAGTTTTGACTGGCTTCTCTTTTCTGCAGAGTCTTGTCTCTCTAGTATGGTATATCTAGTCTATATTTATCTGGTTGAACATTTATACTTATCACATCATCATCATTACTTATAAAGGTTCAATTAGTATTAGTCGTCGACTGTGGGAGTAAATTTATTTATAATTATTATTAGTTGAAAGCTTTGGCTTAGTACAACTACATTATATATACTTGATCTACATAGGATGAATTATTCCGTTTGTTTTACAAGCTGGCTGCATGCCAAAATGCAGGAGTGCGAAAAAGCAACATAAGAGGGAGAAGATGATCTATTTCAGGTGATAAAATATCGACCAATTTTGAGTCGGTGACTAGTTAGGAAAAATATGCAGGGGGAAGCCGTGAGATTTGTTAAAAATTTGCGGTAATCGAGAAAGTTTAATGGGGGTCTGCATTTGTTCGCGGCTATATTGTCCTGCAGGAACTTTCCTGCGAGCAACCAAAAAAAAGTTTTCTTATATTTTATCTGACTTCTTCAAATGAGGGTCTATAAGTCATATTTTATGAGAATAAAAAAACCGACTTGGCTGACAAGAATAAAGGAAACTTGTTAATATAATGAAGACAATTTCCCAAACTGTCGCGAATACAAATATTTTTTTTTGCCGCCGTGCTTGTTTTATTATCTGCCGGGTTTTAAGACGGCTAAGGGTAGGGCGACGGACAGGAGAACGTTCAGATGTTCAGAGTTAAATTCCGCCCTTTTCAAAGCTGATGTATTCACACTTGAAAAGTTCCATTTCCATCTAAGTCAAGTCCACTTTTGTTGTTTCAAAGAACACGTAAGGAGATTTCAGTCGAATTTCCGATTCAAGTTTGTCGCTCTATTCAACGCTGTCCTCCCACAATCGATGCCACCAAATACACGGGTCTACATAAAATCCCTTTCACTGCACACATGCACACTCAATCCAAATAAAACTTATCAACTAGTCAGTAAGCTATTAGTTTCTAATGTCTAAGTATGCACTAATTAAAAATGATAAGTAGACAGACAACCAACAAGAAAAGACTAAAAATAAAATATTACACAGCCAATTATAGACTAGACAGACAAGACTAGACAGACAAGACTAGACAGACAAGACTAGACAGACAAGACTAGGCAGACAAGACTAGACAGACAAAACTAGAGAGACAAGACTAGACAGACAATACTAGACAGACAAGACTAGACAGACAAGACTAGACAGACAAGAATAGACAGACAAGACTAGACAGACAAGACTAGACAGACAAGACTAGACCGACAAGACTAGACAGACAAGACTAGACGGACAAGACTAGACAGACAAGACTAGACGGACAAGACTAGACAGACAAGACTAGACAGACAAGACTAGACGGACAAGACTAGACAGCCAAGACTAGACAGACAAGACTAGACAGACAAGACTAGACAGACAAGACTATACAGACAAGACTAGACAGACAAGACTAGACAGACAAGACTAGACAGACAAGACTAGACAGACAAGACTAGACAGACAAGACTAGACAGACAAGACTAGACAGACAAGACTAGACAGACAAGACTAGACAGACAAGACTAGACAGACAAGACTAGACAGACAAGACTAGACAGACAAGACTAGACAGACAAGACTAGACAGACAAGACTAGACAGACAAGACTAGACAGACAAGACTAGACAGACAAGACTAGACAGACAAGACTAGACAGACAAGACTAGACAGACAAGACTAGACAGACAAGACTAGACAGACAAGACTAGACAGACAAGACTAGACAGACAAGACTAGACAGACAAGACTAGACAGACAAGACTAGACAGACAAGACTAGACAGACAAGACTAGACAGACAAGACTAGACAGACAAGACTAGACAGACAAGACTAGACAGACAAGACTAGACAGACAAGACTAGACAGACAAGACTAGACAGACAAGACTAGACAGACAAGACTAGACAGACAAGACTAGACAGACAAGACTAGACAGACAAGACTAGACAGACAAGACTAGACAGACAAGACTAGACAGACAAGACTAGACAGACAAGACTAGACAGACAAGACTAGACAGACAAGACTAGACAGACAAGACTAGACAGACAAGACTAGACAGACAAGACTAGACAGACAAGACTAGACAGACAAGACTAGACAGACAAGACTAGACAGACAAGACTAGACAGACAAGACTAGACAGACAAGACTAGACAGACAAGACTAGACAGACAAGACTAGACAGACAAGACTAGACAGACAAGACTAGACAGACAAGACTAGACAGACAAGACTAGACAGACAAGACTAGACAGACAAGACTAGACAGACAAGACTAGACAGACAAGACTAGACAGACAAGACTAGACAGACAAGACTAGACAGACAAGACTAGACAGACAAGACTAGACAGACAAGACTAGACAGACAAGACTAGACAGACAAGACTAGACAGACAAGACTAGACAGACAAGACTAGACAGACAAGACTAGACAGACAAGACTAGACAGACAAGACTAGACAGACAAGACTAGACAGACAAGACTAGACAGACAAGACTAGACAGACAAGACTAGACAGACAAGACTAGACAGACAAGACTAGACAGACAAGACTAGACAGACAAGACTAGACAGACAAGACTAGACAGACAAGACTAGACAGACAAGACTAGACAGACAAGACTAGACAGACAAGACTAGACAGACAAGACTAGACAGACAAGACTAGACAGACAAGACTAGACAGACAAGACTAGACAGACAAGACTAGACAGACAAGACTAGACAGACAAGACTAGACAGACAAGACTAGACAGACAAGACTAGACAGACAAGACTAGACAGACAAGACTAGACAGACAAGACTAGACAGACAAGACTAGACAGACAAGACTAGACAGACAAGACTAGACAGACAAGACTAGACAGACAAGACTAGACAGACAAGACTAGACAGACAAGACTAGACAGACAAGACTAGACAGACAAGACTAGACAGACAAGACTAGACAGACAAGACTAGACAGACAAGACTAGACAGACAAGACTAGACAGACAAGACTAGACAGACAAGACTAGACAGACAAGACTAGACAGACAAGACTAGACAGACAAGACTAGACAGACAAGACTAGACAGACAAGACTAGACAGACAAGACTAGACAGACAAGACTAGACAGACAAGACTAGACAGACAAGACTAGACAGACAAGACTAGACAGACAAGACTAGACAGACAAGACTAGACAGACAAGACTAGACAGACAAGACTAGACAGACAAGACTAGACAGACAAGACTAGACAGACAAGACTAGACAGACAAGACTAGACAGACAAGACTAGACAGACAAGACTAGACAGACAAGACTAGACAGACAAGACTAGACAGACAAGACTAGACAGACAAGACTAGACAGACAAGACTAGACAGACAAGACTAGACAGACAAGACTAGACAGACAAGACTAGACAGACAAGACTAGACAGACAAGACTAGACAGACAAGACTAGACAGACAAGACTAGACAGACAAGACTAGACAGACAAGACTAGACAGACAAGACTAGACAGACAAGACTAGACAGACAAGACTAGACAGACAAGACTAGACAGACAAGACTAGACAGACAAGACTAGACAGACAAGACTAGACAGACAAGACTAGACAGACAAGACTAGACAGACAAGACTAGACAGACAAGACTAGACAGACAAGACTAGACAGACAAGACTAGACAGACAAGACTAGACAGACAAGACTAGACAGACAAGACTAGACAGACAAGACTAGACAGACAAGACTAGACAGACAAGACTAGACAGACAAGACTAGACAGACAAGACTAGACAGACAAGACTAGACAGACAAGACTAGACAGACAAGACTAGACAGACAAGACTAGACAGACAAGACTAGACAGACAAGACTAGACAGACAAGACTAGACAGACAAGACTAGACAGACAAGACTAGACAGACAAGACTAGACAGACAAGACTAGACAGACAAGACTAGACAGACAAGACTAGACAGACAAGACTAGACAGACAAGACTAGACAGACAAGACTAGACAGACAAGACTAGACAGACAAGACTAGACAGACAAGACTAGACAGACAAGACTAGACAGACAAGACTAGACAGACAAGACTAGACAGACAAGACTAGACAGACAAGACTAGACAGACAAGACTAGACAGACAAGACTAGACAGACAAGACTAGACAGACAAGACTAGACAGACAAGACTAGACAGACAAGACTAGACAGACAAGACTAGACAGACAAGACTAGACAGACAAGACTAGACAGACAAGACTAGACAGACAAGACTAGACAGACAAGACTAGACAGACAAGACTAGACAGACAAGACTAGACAGACAAGACTAGACAGACAAGACTAGACAGACAAGACTAGACAGACAAGACTAGACAGACAAGACTAGACAGACAAGACTAGACAGACAAGACTAGACAGACAAGACTAGACAGACAAGACTAGACAGACAAGACTAGACAGACAAGACTAGACAGACAAGACTAGACAGACAAGACTAGACAGACAAGACTAGACAGACAAGACTAGACAGACAAGACTAGACAGACAAGACTAGACAGACAAGACTAGACAGACAAGACTAGACAGACAAGACTAGACAGACAAGACTAGACAGACAAGACTAGACAGACAAGACTAGACAGACAAGACTAGACAGACAAGACTAGACAGACAAGACTAGACAGACAAGACTAGACAGACAAGACTAGACAGACAAGACTAGACAGACAAGACTAGACAGACAAGACTAGACAGACAAGACTAGACAGACAAGACTAGACAGACAAGACTAGACAGACAAGACTAGAGACTTGAAGACTAGTTCAAGATGGCGAACAGTAACGTTGATAGTGAAAAGCTCTGCAAAGTTTGCAACAATATAGTGATTAATCCTGTGTTTTGTGTAAAATGTAAACAACTTTTTCATTTGGATTGCTTGACACGCGCGAGGAAAACAAGATCTAGTGCATGCGAGCACGAAATACAAGAAATTGAAGAAATTGGTGAAGCACATGGAACACAAGTTTTAAATAAAATTGAAGAACCAAAAGCCTTGCAAGAACAAATCATACTATTAAATAAAATAGTCGAAGAAATGAAAGACAAAAACAATATACTAAAAGATTACGTAGAAGTATTAAAAGAACAGATTAACATATTAAAAAAAAATGATGGAAAAAAACATCAAAACAAAACAACGCCATCGAATGTATGTACCGGAGTAAACGAAAACAGGTATTATAATAATAATAACAATACCCGATCGTCCAAAATTGTCACTGAAACTTCAACCTCGATGAGACAACAAAACAACAACACTGATAACACGCTCGATGTAGAGATTTTGGGAGATCAAGAAAATGCAACCAACAATACTCCGCTAAACAAATCAACGGCTATGAGAACCGTGACGTCCGGTACCATATCGATTCCGCGCGACGCGAATCACGAAGAACCCGTCGCGATCAACAGAGGGAGAAGGAATCGCGCCTCAATCGGATGCGGGCAAATAAATGAGACGGAAAAAATTACTGGTTTCGCAGGCAGAGAACCGGAACCGAAGAAAATATGGTTACACATATCTAGGGCGAAGGACCATGTTACTGAGGAAATAGTAAGAGATTATTTAGTCACAAAAACTGGGAGACAAACAAATAAGTTTGTAGTTGAAAAACTTATCCCAAAATTCCACACAGCCAATAACAACAGTTTTAAAGTTGGCGTTGACCTAGACCTAAAAGACCTAGTCTACGATAATTCTTTTTGGCCAGAAGGTATCAGACACGAAAGGCTAAATTTTCGGTTACTAGATCGAAGCCGACAATCAACAAACCCTCCAAGTCGAAACAGAAATGTCGAAAACCCATAAACAAACAGCATAATCCCAATAATACAGTCAGCATAATCAACCAGAACGCCCAATCCATTGGAAATTCAATCGAAAAGATAGAATACATGTTACAAGAAAATTCTGAATGCAAAATTTTAGTCATTACAGAACATTGGAAGAGTGAAGATCAATTGGCAACTTACCAACTATGTAACTTCCAGATAGCGTCTAAATTCTGCAGGAATGAAGGAGCCCATGGCGGCGTCGCTATTTACTGCAAGAAATGTATAAATTTTCTACCAAGAAATGATATTGAAAGACTGGCAGAAATTTACATTTTCGAGTGTGCAGCGATAGAAACTGTCATAAACAACAAAAAAACTATAATCGTAGCGATATACCGCGCACCACAAACGAGCCACGCTCAATTCATAGATAAACTGCAACAGCTACTGCTTAAAATATTCAAAGAAGATAAACAATACATTATCATGGGTGATTTCAATATAGATACAATAAAACCCACACGCCATCGCCAACAGTTCGACTCGATTTTAAGATCTTTCAATACTGAACTAACAATGAACGAGCCAAGCCATCCCTCAAGTGGATCTTGTATCGATAACATAGCTGTAAAATCAGATATGCCCTACTCAGTGCAAACTATTGAGTACCACATATCTGACCACAATGCCCAGAAGATAACGTTCACAGAAGAAAAACAAAAAACAACGACACTCAAAATCATAAGGTTATTTAGCCCAGAAAATATAATAAGGCACAAACAATTTCTACAAGAAGAGTCATGGGCTGACCTATACACCTTAGACGAAACAGATGTAGACCGTCAATGGAATGCGTTTATGAAGATTTTCATGTCTCATTTCAACGAATGTTACCCTAGAGTTTCTCGCAATGTAAACTGCCTAAACAGGAAACGCATTTTTACCAGCCCTGAAATAGACAAACTAAAAACACGACTTGGAATACTACAAATTTTGTCTCACCATAACAAATCTTTCAAGACACAACACAACAGGACACGACGGAGGTACGACTTTCTACTAAAACAAGAAAAAAAGAAGAAACTAGAAAACAAATTAATAAATTCAGAAAATCCCATGAAAACAACATGGGATATAGTGAGGGATATTACATGTCTTAAAATGTCAAGCAATAAACAGTACACCATCGAAGATCCGCATAACGAAGATCCACAGGATAAAGCCAACGAATTAAACAATTTTTTCACTGACTACCCCCGACTTCTATCCAACAATATACCTCACACTCCATACGAAGACAAAATAATAGACACCAAATCATCCATATTCCTAGAACCAGTATCAAATGAACAACTTCACAATATAATAACGTCTATAAGGAACAAGAAGAGCGCCGGTGACGACGAAGTGCCAGCTATATTAATTCAAAATATTTTCTGGGAAATTGTAGAACCGCTAAAATACATAATAAACAACTCCATAGAACGTGGAATTTTTCCAAACTCTCTCAAACATTCCATCATAATACCGCTACACAAAAAGGGTGATAAAAAATTAATAGAAAATTACAGGCCAATAAGTACACTATCTGCCTTCTCCAAAATATTTGAAAAAGTTATTGCATCCAAGACTATCAACTTTCTTGAAAAGTATCACTTAATTAGCAACGAGCAACATGGTTATAGAAGCGGGAGGAGCATCGACACAGCATGTTTTAATTTTATAAAATATATACATCAAGAATTGGAAAATAAAAACATACCATGTGGAATTTTGATCGATCTTTCCAAAGCTTACGACACCGTAGATCACACGATTCTTCTGGATAAATTATTCAAATACGGAGTGAGAGGGATCGCTCATGAGTGGTTCCGCTCCTACTTATCTAACCGTACACAGCAAACCAGAGTAAATACCACACTATGTCAAGAAAAATCAACAATCAGACACACACACATAGGAATACCTCAGGGTAGTATCTTGGGACCCCTATTATTCACTCTATATATTAATGACCTACCTTCAACAATAAAATCTACACCACATAAAATGGTCAATTACGCAGACGACACTTCCCTGTTATTATCCAACACCAGACTGGATGACTTATATGCCAATTTAAATATTACCATGGCAAGAATAACCGAATGGTTCAACATAAACAAACTCACAATCAACAGCCAAAAAACCAGCGTAACAATTTTTAAAACAGGTAGATCATTACTTAACTATCCCAAACGAGTTACAATAGGAAAAGACGATATAGCCGTTAAGAAGACTGTGAAACTTTTAGGAATGGAAATCGACTGCTGCGTAAATTGGAATGCTCACATAAATGCACTAGAAGAAAAATTAAATAAAACAACATATGCCATAAGAATTTTACAGCGAAGCGTAAGTCAAGAAGTCCTAAAAATTGTATATTACGCTAACTTTCACTCCCATTTACGTTTTGGGATTTTATTTTGGGGTTGCAGCAAAGATGTTTATCGAACATTTAGGATCCAAAAACAGGCAATAAGAATCATGTACAAAATGAAGTACTATCAATCTTGCCGTGGAAAGTTTAAGGCTGCAAATATTTTAACGGTCACCGCACTATTTATATACGAAACCATAATTTTCTTAGTGAAGAACAAACATCTCTTCACAGAACACATGAATTCCAACCACAGAAACACTAGAAATCAAAACCAAATCTTCATTTTACCAAAACATAACTTGACAATGACGGAAAGAGCACCACCTTACATAAATTTAAAACTATATAATTCATTGCCAAGACATATAAAGCTGATACAAAGCCAAAGACAATTTATAAAAGAAATCCGCAACATCCTAGTAAACATGGAACCTTACAATTTAAAGGAATATTATGAAAATATAAAAACCCATCCAACCTAATATTGTTATTATTATTATTAGATTATACTATTATTCTGTCTGGACATATTTCATTAAGTTTTACAAATGTATTTATATCTGTTATGTATAACTTTCTATAATGAAATAAAATAAATTGAATTGAATTGAATTGACTAGACAGACAAGACCAGACAGACAAGACTAGACAGACAAGACTAGACAGACAAGACTAGACAGACAAGACTAGACAGACAAGACTAGACAGACAAGACTAGACAGACAAGACTAGACAGACAAGACTAGACAGACAAGACTAGACAGACAAGACTAGACAGACAAGACTAGACAGAAAAGACCAGACAGACAAGACTAGAGAGACAAGACTAGAGAGACAAGACTAGACAGACAAGGCTAGACAGACAAGACTAGACAGACAAGACTAGACAGACAAGACTAGACAGACAAGACTAGACAGACAAGACTAGACAGACAAGACTAGACAGACAAGACTAGACAGACAAGACTAGACAGACAAGACTAGACAGACAAGACTAGACAGACAAGACTAGACAGACAAGACTAGACAGACAAGACTAGACAGACAAGACTAGACAGACAAGACTAGACAGACAAGACTAGACAGACAAGACTAGACAGACAAGACTAGACAGACAAGACTAGACAGACAAGACTAGACAGACAAGACTAGACAGACAAGACTAGACAGACAAGACTAGACAGACAAGACTAGACAGACAAGACTAGACAGACAAGACTAGACAGACAAGACTAGACAGACAAGACTAGACAGACAAGACTAGACAGACAAGACTAGACAGACAAGACTAGACAGACAAGACTAGACAGACAAGACTAGACAGACAAGACTAGACAGACAAGACTAGACAGACAAGACTAGACAGACAAGACTAGACAGACAAGACTAGACAGACAAGACTAGACAGACAAGACTAGACAGACAAGACTAGACAGACAAGACTAGACAGACAAGACTAGACAGACAAGACTAGACAGACAAGACTAGACAGACAAGACTAGACAGACAAGACTAGACAGACAAGACTAGACAGACAAGACTAGACAGACAAGACTAGACAGACAAGACTAGACAGACAAGACTAGACAGACAAGACTAGACAGACAAGACTAGACAGACAAGACTAGACAGACAAGACTAGACAGACAAGACTAGACAGACAAGACTAGACAGACAAGACTAGACAGACAAGACTAGACAGACAAGACTAGACAGACAAGACTAGACAGACAAGACTAGACAGACAAGACTAGACAGACAAGACTAGACAGACAAGACTAGACAGACAAGACTAGACAGACAAGACTAGACAGACAAGACTAGACAGACAAGACTAGACAGACAAGACTAGACAGACAAGACTAGACAGACAAGACTAGACAGACAAGACTAGACAGACAAGACTAGACAGACAAGACTAGACAGACAAGACTAGACAGACAAGACTAGACAGACAAGACTAGACAGACAAGACTAGACAGACAAGACTAGACAGACAAGACTAGACAGACAAGACTAGACAGACAAGACTAGACAGACAAGACTAGACAGACAAGACTAGACAGACAAGACTAGACAGACAAGACTAGACAGACAAGACTAGACAGACAAGACTAGACAGACAAGACTAGACAGACAAGACTAGACAGACAAGACTAGACAGACAAGACTAGACAGACAAGACTAGACAGACAAGACTAGACAGACAAGACTAGACAGACAAGACTAGACAGACAAGACTAGACAGACAAGACTAGACAGACAAGACTAGACAGACAAGACTAGACAGACAAGACTAGACAGACAAGACTAGACAGACAAGACTAGACAGACAAGACTAGACAGACAAGACTAGACAGACAAGACTAGACAGACAAGACTAGACAGACAAGACTAGACAGACAAGACTAGACAGACAAGACTAGACAGACAAGACTAGACAGACAAGACTAGACAGACAAGACTAGACAGACAAGACTAGACAGACAAGACTAGACAGACAAGACTAGACAGACAAGACTAGACAGACAAGACTAGACAGACAAGACTAGACAGACAAGACTAGACAGACAAGACTAGACAGACAAGACTAGACAGACAAGACTAGACAGACAAGACTAGACAGACAAGACTAGACAGACAAGACTAGACAGACAAGACTAGACAGACAAGACTAGACAGACAAGACTAGACAGACAAGACTAGACAGACAAGACTAGACAGACAAGACTAGACAGACAAGACTAGACAGACAAGACTAGACAGACAAGACTAGACAGACAAGACTAGACAGACAAGACTAGACAGACAAGACTAGACAGACAAGACTAGACAGACAAGACTAGACAGACAAGACTAGACAGACAAGACTAGACAGACAAGACTAGACAGACAAGACTAGACAGACAAGACTAGACAGACAAGACTAGACAGACAAGACTAGACAGACAAGACTAGACAGACAAGACTAGACAGACAAGACTAGACAGACAAGACTAGACAGACAAGACTAGACAGACAAGACTAGACAGACAAGACTAGACAGACAAGACTAGACAGACAAGACTAGACAGACAAGACTAGACAGACAAGACTAGACAGACAAGACTAGACAGACAAGACTAGACAGACAAGACTAGACAGACAAGACTAGACAGACAAGACTAGACAGACAAGACTAGACAGACAAGACTAGACAGACAAGACTAGACAGACAAGACTAGACAGACAAGACTAGACAGACAAGACTAGACAGACAAGACTAGACAGACAAGACTAGACAGACAAGACTAGACAGACAAGACTAGACAGACAAGACTAGACAGACAAGACTAGACAGACAAGACTAGACAGACAAGACTAGACAGACAAGACTAGACAGACAAGACTAGACAGACAAGACTAGACAGACAAGACTAGACAGACAAGACTAGACAGACAAGACTAGACAGACAAGACTAGACAGACAAGACTAGACAGACAAGACTAGACAGACAAGACTAGACAGACAAGACTAGACAGACAAGACTAGACAGACAAGACTAGACAGACAAGACTAGACAGACAAGACTAGACAGACAAGACTAGACAGACAAGACTAGACAGACAAGACTAGACAGACAAGACTAGACAGACAAGACTAGACAGACAAGACTAGACAGACAAGACTAGACAGACAAGACTAGACAGACAAGACTAGACAGACAAGACTAGACAGACAAGACTAGACAGACAAGACTAGACAGACAAGACTAGACAGACAAGACTAGACAGACAAGACTAGACAGACAAGACTAGACAGACAAGACTAGACAGACAAGACTAGACAGACAAGACTATACAGACAAGACTAGACAGACAAAACTACACCGACAAGACTAGA
>CALYMW010000565.1:0-62122 GCA_944588485.1 Phosphuga atrata
CTTCTTAAAAAATGTTCTAAAGAGTTTGGACGCACAGGAAATCCCGTGTGGAATTTTTATTGATCTCTCCAAGGCATATGACACCGTGGATCATAATATACTGCTCAATAAACTTGAGAAATATGGGGTAAGAGGAATTGCTCTCGAATTATTTAGAAATTACCTAACGGACAGAACTCAGCAGACTAAAATATATAGCAGTACACAAGGCTCTGTCAAATCTACACCATTAACTATAAAAGTGGGTATACCGCAAGGTAGTATATTAGGACCGCTTCTATTTACAATTTATCTATATGATCTCCCAATGGCATTAAATGATTCTACAGATTTAATAAATTTTGCAGATGATACAACATTGTTGGTAGTTGGTAAATCGATGGAAGATGTCATTAACAATGCAAATACAGCCTTTAAATTAGCTAAGATATGGTTCCAAATGAATAAACTGACAATCAACGAAAAAAAGACAAACTTGATGATATTCAGAACTAAAAGATCAACTAAAAATTACCCGAACCAAGTGACCATAGGTGATGATAACTTAAATGTTAGTAGAAGCGTAACACTTCTAGGAATAGACTTAGACATGTACTTATGTTGGGACGCGCATGTACAGAATCTGGCATCAAAACTAAATAAAACTACATATGCTCTACGTGTCTTACAAAAACATGTCAGCACAGAAGTACTAAAAATGGTCTACTATTCCAACTTTTACTCACATCTGCGGTTTGGAATTATTTTATGGGGATATGGGAAAAATACCTCCGAAATTTTCAGATTGCAGAAGCAGGCAATACGGATTATTCTCAAACTCAACTACCAAGAAACATGTAGAGGGTCTTTCAAGGATGCTAATATCTTGACCGTAGCAGGAGTCTACATTTATGAAGCACTCGTGTTCATTGTTAAACATAAGAACTTTTTTGGAGATTTCGAGAACCCTAATACGCATACCAGAAGAACGAAGTCGGACTACATACTTCCCATCCACAAGTTATCATTATTAGAAAAAGGCTCCTTCTACACCTGTATGAAGTTATACAATAAACTGCCCCAACACCTCAAGATTTTCAAGACTATCAAGGCATACAAACAACAAATTTTCAAATATGTTAGTGAAATTGAACCGTACACAATCGAAGAATTTTATGAATCATAATCGTTTAGTAAGATTATTAAGAAGTTTTCTTTGTTTTTGTTTTAATTTGACATATTTCTTTTAGCTTTACTATGTATATATTATGTATGTTTAGCTTAACTATGGAAATAAATTTAATTTGATTTGATTTGATTTGACTAGACAGACAAGACTAGACAGACAAGACTAGACAGACAAGACTAGACAGACAAGACTAGACAGACAAGACTAGACAGACAAGACTAGACAGACAAGACTAAACAGACAAGACTAGACAGACAAGACTAGACAGACTAGACTAGACAGACAAGACTAGACAGACAAGACTAGACAGACAAGACTAGACAGACAAGACTAGACAGGCAAGACTAGACAGGCAAGACTAGACAGACAAGACTAGACAGACAAGACTAGACAGACAAGACTAGACAGACAAGACTAGACAGACAAGACTAGACAGACAAGACTAGACAGACAAGACTAGACAGACAAGACTAGACAGACAAGACTAGACAGACAAGACTAGACAGACAAGACTAGACAGACAAGACTAGACAGACAAGACTAGACAGACAAGACTAGACAGACAAGACTAGACAGACAAGACTAGACAGACAAGACTAGACAGACAAGACTAGACAGACAAGACTAGACAGACAAGACTAGACAGACAAGACTAGACAGACAAGACTAGACAGACAAGACTAGACCGACCAGACTAGACAGACAAGACTAGACAGACAAGACTAGACAGACAAGACTAGACAGACAAGACTAGACAGACAAGACTAGACAGACAAGACTAGACAGACAAGACTAGACAGACAAGACTAGAAAGACAAGACTAGACAGACAAGACTAGACAGACAAGACTAGACAGACAAGACTAGACAGACAAGACTAGACAGACAAGACTAGACAGACAAGACTAGACAGACAAGACTAGACAGACAAGACAAGACAGACAAGACTAGACAGATAAGACTAGACAGACAAGACTAGACAGACAAGACTAGACAGACAAGACTAGACAGACAAGACTAGACAGACTATACTAGACAGACTAGACAGACAAGACTAGACAGACAAGACTAGACAGACTAGACAGACAAGACTAGACAGGCAAGACTAGACAGACAAGACTAGACAGACAAGACTAGACAGACAAGACTAGACAGACAAGACTAGACAGACAAGACTAGACAGACAAGACTAGACAGACAAGACTAGACAGACAAGACTAGACAGACAAGACTAGACAGACAAGACTAGACAGACAAGACTAGACAGACAAGACTAGACAGACAAGACTAGACAGGCAAGACTAGACAGACAAGACTAGACAGAAAAGACTAGACAGACAAGACCAGACAGACAAGACCAGACAGACAAGACTAGACAGACAAGACGAGACAGACAAGACTAGACAGACAAGACTAGACAAACAAGACTAGACAGACAAGACTAGACAGACAAGACTAGACAGACAAGACTAGACAGACAAGACTAGACAGACAAGACTAGACAGACAAGACTAGACAGACAAGACTAGACAGACAAGACTAGACAGACAAGACTAGACAGACAAGACTAGACAGACAAGACTAGACAGACAAGACTAGACAGACAAGGCTAGGCAGACAAGACTAGACAGACAAGCCTAGACAGACAAGACTAGACAGACAAGACTAGACAGACAAGACTAGACAGACAAGACTAGACAGACAAGACTAGACAGACAAGACTAGACAGACAAGACTAGACAGACAAGACTAGACAGACAAGACTAGACAGACAAGACTAGACAGACAAGACTAGACAGACAAGACTAGACAGACAAGACCAGACAGACAAGACTAGACAGACAAGACTAGACAGACAAGACTAGACAGACAAGACTAGACAGACAAGACTAAGACAGACAAGACTAGACAGACAAGACTAGACAGACAAGACTAGACAGACAAGACTAGACAGACAAGACTAGACAGACAAAACTAGACAGACAAGACTAGACAGACAAGACTAGACAGACAAGACTAGACAGACAAGACTAGACAGACAAGACTAGACAGACAAGACTAGACAGACAAGACTAGACAGACAATACTAGACAGACAAGACTAGACAGACAAGACTAGACAGACAAGACTAGACAGACAAGACTAGACAGACAAGACTAGACAGACAAGACTAGACAGACAAGACTAGACAGACAAGACTAGACAGACAAGACTAGACAGACAAGACTAGACAGACAAGACTAGACAGACAAGACTAGACAGACAAGACTAGACAGACAAGACTAGACAGACAAGACTAGACAGACAAGACTAGACAGACAAGACTAGACAGACAAGACTAGACAGACAAGACTAGACAGACAAGACTAGACAGACAAGACTAGACAGACAAGACTAGACAGACAAGACTAGACAGACAAGACTAGACAGACAAGACTAGACAGACAAGACTAGACAGACAAGACTAGACAGACAAGACTAGACAGACAAGACTAGACAGACAAGACTAGACAGACAAGACTAGACAGACCAGACTAGACAGACAAGACTAGACAGACAAGACTAGACAGACAAGACTAGACAGACAAGACTAGACAGACAAGACTAGACAGACAAGACTAGACAGACAAGACTAGACAGACAAGACTAGACAGACAAGACTAGACAGACAAGACTAGACTGACAAAACTAGACAGACAAAACTAGACAGACAAGACTAGACAGACAAGACCAGGCAGACAAGACTAGACAGACAAGACTAGACAGACAAGACTAGACAGACAAGACTAGACAGACAAGACTAGACAGACAAGACTAGACAGACAAGACTAGACAGACAAGACTAGACAGACAAGACTAGACACACAAGACTAGACAGACAAGACTAGACAGACAAGACTAGACAGACAAGACTAGACAGACAAGACTAGACGGACAAGACTAGACAGACAAGACTAGACAGACAAGACTAGACAGACAAGACTAGACAGACAAGACTAGACAGACAAGACTAGACAGACAAGACTAGACAGACAAGACTAGACAGACAAGACTAGACAGACAAGACTAGACAGACAAGACTAGACAGACAAGACTAAACAGACAAGACTAGACAGACAAGACTAGACAGACAAGACTAGACAGACAAGACTAGACAGACAAGACTAGACAGACAAGACTAGACAGGCAAGACTAGACAGGCAAGACTAGACAGACAAGACTAGACAGACAAGACTAGACAGACAAGACTAGACAGACAAGACTAGACAGACAAGACTAGACAGACAAGACTAGACAGACAAGACTAGACAGAAAAGACTAGACAGACAAGACTAGACAGACAAGACTAGACAGACAAGACTAGACAGACAAGACTAGACAGACAAGACTAGACAGACAAGACTAGACAGACAAGACTAGACAGACAAGACTAGACCGACCAGACTAGACAGACAAGACTAGACAGACAAGACTAGACAGACAAGACTAGACAGACAAGACTAGACAGACAAGACTAGACAGACAAGACTAGAAAGACAAGACTAGACAGACAAGACTAGACAGACAAGACTAGACAGACAAGACTAGACAGACAAGACTAGACAGACAAGACTAGACAGACAAGACTAGACAGACAAGACTAGACAGACAAGACAAGACAGACAAGACTAGACAGATAAGACTAGACAGACAAGACTAGACAGACAAGACTAGACAGACAAGACTAGACAGACAAGACTAGACACACAAGATTAGACAGACAAGACTAGACAGACAAGACTAGACAGACAAGACTAGACAGACAAGACTAGACGGACAAGACTAGACAGAAAAGACTAGACAGACAAGACTAGACAGACAAGACTAGACAGACAAGACTAGACAGACAAGACTAGACAGACAAGACTAGACAGACAAGACTAGACAGACAAGACTAGACAGACAATACTAGACAGACAAGACTAGACAGACAAGACTAGACAGACAAGGCTAGACAGACAAGACTAGACAGACAAGACTAAACAGACAAGACTAGACAGACAAGACTAGACAGACAAGACTAGACAGACAAGACTAGACAGACAAGACTAGACAGACAAGACTAGACAGGCAAGACTAGACAGACAAGACTAGACAGACAAGACTAGACAGACAAGACTAGACAGACAAGACTAGACAGACAAGACTAGACAGACAAGACTAGACAGACAAGACTAGACAGACAAGACTAGGCAGACAAGACTAGACAGACAAGACTAGACAGACAAGACTAGACAGACAAGACTAGACAGACAAGACTAGACAGACAAGACTAGACAGACAAGACTAGACAGACAAGACTAGACAGACAAGACTAGACAGACAAGACTAGACAGACAAGACTAGACAGACAAGACTAGACAGACAAGACTAGACAGACAAGACTAGACAAACAAGACTAGACCGACCAGACTAGACAGACAAGACTAGACAGACAAGACTAGACAGACAAGACTAGACAGACAAGACTAGACAGACAAGACTAGAAAGACAAGACTAGACAGACAAGACTAGACAGACAAGACTAGACAGACAGGACTAGACAGACAAGACTAGACAGACAAGACTAGACAGACAAGACTAGACAGACAAGACTAGACAGACAAGACTAGACAGACAAGACTAGACAGACAAGACTAGACAGACAAGACAAGACAGACAAGACTAGACAGATAAGACTAGACAGGCAAGACTAGACAGACAAGACTAGACAGACAAGACTAGACAGATAAGACTAGACAGACAAGACTAGACAGACAAGACTAGACAGACAAGACTAGACAGACAAGACTAGACAGAAAAGACTAGACAGACAAGACTAGACAGACAAGACTAGACAGACAAGACTAGACAGACAAGACTAGACAGACAAGACTAGACAGACAAGACTAGACAGACAAGACTAGACCGACCAGACTAGACAGACAAGACTAGACAGACAAGACTAGACAGACAAGACTAGACAGACAAGACTAGACAGACAAGACTAGACAGACAAGACTAGACAGACAAGACTAGACAGACAAGACTAGACAGACAAGACTAGACAGACAAGACTAGACAGACAAGACTAGACAGGCAAGACTAGACAGGCAAGACTAGACAGACAAGACTAGACAGACAAGACTAGACAGACAAGACTAGACAGACAAGACTAGACAGACAAGACTAGACAGACAAGACTAGACAGACAAGACTAGACAGAAAAGACTAGACAGACAAGACTAGACAGACAAGACTAGACAGACAAGACTAGACAGACAAGACTAGACAGACAAGACTAGAAAGACAAGACTAGACAGACAAGACTAGACAGACAAGACTAGACAGACAGGACTAGACAGACAAGACTAGACAGACAAGACTAGACAGACAAGACTAGACAGACAAGACTAGACAGACAAGACTAGACAGACAAGACTAGACAGACAAGACTAGACAGACAAGACAAGACAGACAAGACTAGACAGATAAGACTAGACAGGCAAGACTAGACAGACAAGACTAGACAGACAAGACTAGACAGACAAGACTAGACAAACAAGACTAGACAGACAAGACTAGACAGACAAGACTAGACAGACAAGACTAGACAGAAAAGACTAGACAGACAAGACTAGACAGACAAGACTAGACAGACAAGACTAGACAGACAAGACTAGACAGACAAGACTAGACAGACAAGACTAGACAGACAAGACTAGACAGACAAGACTAGACCGACCAGACTAGACAGACAAGACTAGACGGACAAGACTAGACAGACAAGACTAGACAGACAAGACTAGACAGACAAGACTAGACAGACAAGACTAGACAGACAAGACTATACAGACAAGACTAGACAGACAAGACTAGACAGACAAGACTAGACAGGCAAGACTAGACAGGCAAGACTAGACAGACAAGACTAGACAGACAAGACTAGACAGACAAGACTAGACAGACAAGACTAGACAGACAAGACTAGACAGACAAGACTAAACAGACAAGACTAGACAGAAAAGACTAGACAGACAAGACTAGACAGACAAGACTAGACAGACAAGACTAGACAGACAAGACTAGACAGACAAGACTAGACAGACAAGACTAGACAGACAAGACTAGACAGACAAGACTAGACCGACCAGACTAGACAGACAAGACTAGACAGACAAGACTAGACAGACAAGACTAGACAGACAAGACTAGACAGACAAGACTAGACAGACAAGACTAGAAAGACAAGACTAGGCAGACAAGACTAGACAGACAAGACTAGACAGACAAGACTAGACAGACAAGACTAGACAGACAAGACTAGACAGACAAGACTAGACAGACAAGACTAGACAGACAAGACAAGACAGACAAGACTAGACAGATAAGACTAGACAGACAAGACTAGACAGACAAGACTAGACAGACAAGACTAGACAGACAAGACTAGACACACAAGACTAGACAGACAAGACTAGACAGACAAGACTAGACAGACAAGACTAGACGGACAAGACTAGACAGACAAGACTAGACAGACAAGACTAGACAGACAAGACTAGACAGACAAGACTAGACACACAAGACTATTAGTAGACAGCACCGTGGAAATCCAGGAAAGATATAAACAAAAAATGAAGATAACCAGAAATTTTGGAATAACCAACAAGACACACTTCCAACAAGCTTTGATGGAAGAATCATGGGAAAGTGTATATAAGGAACCAAATGCAAATGTGAAAACCGCAGCATTTCTAGAAACACTGCAATATCACTTTTTTCAATGTTTTCCACTAGTAAAATGTAAGTCGAATTTGAAATCCTGGATAACAACTGAGATCAAACAGTCTAGTAGTAAATTAAAAGATCTATTTATTCTTCAAAAACAGTTTACAATCTTAAAAAGTAAATACAAGCTAGAAAAAATAAAACATCATAAGTTAATTATAGACACAAAAAGAAACTACTACGGCGAAATGATCAACAAATCAAATAATAAACAAAGAACTATGTGGCAAATAATCAACAAGTGCTCCAATAAGAATCAAAAACTAGCAATTACTGAACTCAAAATATACAATAAAATAGTAACTAATCCAAAAGTGATAGCCACGAATTTTAATAACTTTTTTAAAACTGCACCCGAGACGGTTTGCACAAATATTCAACCTACCTGCATAGACAATAGACATATACCTGTTAACAGTAAAACCATGTTTTTATACGAAGTGACAAAAAATGAGGTGATAAATATAATATTAAAATTGAAAAATAAAAGAAGTAGTGGGCCAGACCAACTACCCTGCCACTTGATCAGACAATTTTGTACAGAACTAAGTGAGCCAATAGTCAATATAATAAACTGTTCTTTTGAAAGTGAGACATATCCTGATATTTTAAAACTATGTGCTATTGTACCAGTGTTCAAAAAAGGGGATAGACAAATAATCAACAACTATAGACCGGTCGCCCTTTTATCAGTAATAGCCAAGATTATCGAATACACTATGGAAAGCAGACTCTCATCATTTCTGTTTAAATACAATATCATTCCAAGACAACAACATGGTTTCTGTAGGAACAAATCCACAATGACAGCTATACAAGAAGTTTACGGAAAAATAATTTCCGAGGTGGATAGCGGAAGATGCCCAATTGTCATTTTCTGTGACTTGACTAAAGCTTTCGACTGTGTTTCGCATGATAAGGCATTAGATAAACTTGCCAGGTATGGCATACGAGGTAAAACTGGAAGGTGGTTTAAATCCTATCTAACTAATAGAAAGCAATTTGTAAGGGTGGGGCAAATGAATTCCAACACTATGACAACTTATGTAGGGGTCCCACAGGGAAGTGTGTTAGCACCCATCCTGTTCTCGATATACACGGCCGATCTGATTAGTTATGTGGGAGGAAGACTAGACAGACAAGACTAGACGAACAAGACTAGACCGACAAGACTAGACAGACAAGACTTTTTTTTTTTTTTTTTTTTTTTTTTTTTTGCACGTGCTGGAGGTGAAAATCTGCAAACAGACACCACCCGACCCGTGCCGAGTGGTAGTGTGGGGCTGCCCCCAAAAGGGGCGACCCACTAAAAAACCCCCACCATTCAGACCCCCCCAGCCAAAACCGGAGAAAACGTGATGGAATCCAAAAATTTGGCATAACTTCATCACGTTCCTCCCCCTTTCATATCCAAAGCATTCATCCGCATTCATTCGTTGTGCCGGGCGCGCCGTTAATCGCCGTGCCCCCCCTCACATCAGAGTTTACAATAAATTTGTGCGCCCCCTTCGCACTAAGGGGGGCCCGGCGATGGCACGCTCGGCTCGCGCGTAGCAACCCCTCCGCCCGCCTTACGCTCGTCCCTTTCATCCTTCTCCTTTCTCCTCATTATATATCCTGTCATTCCAGCCAGCACGCCCCATTCATACTCACTGCGGAGCATGATTCTCACCATACTCTCCTTGTTTACATTCTCTCCCACCTTGCATTCTGCGGCGCTCCTCATTCTCTCCCATCTCGTACACTCGAAGATGGTATGCTCCGCAGTGTCCTCAGTCGCTCCACAATACCTACAGTGCGCCTCAACCAGTTTCCCGATGCGCACCAGGTAAGACCCAAAGCAACCATGCCCCGTAAGCGCCTGGGTGAGGTGATAATTCACCTCCCCGTGCCCACGGTTGACCCATTCATCGATAGTCGGAATCAGTTGCCTGGTCCAGGCTCCCTTTTCCGACCCCTGCCATAACTCTTGCCATACACGCATTGTTTTTTCCCTTTGATTTCTAGGGTCGTTACCTCCCCAGACTCTCACCCTTTCATGCGCCAGAAGGTCTAACGGGATAACTCCAGCAACGACCGCCACGGCGTCGCCAGAAACAGTCCTGTATGCGCTGCACACACGCAGCAGCATACACCTTTGCACTCTCATCAGTCTCGCTCTATAACATTCAATCCTGAACGCATTTATCCATGCCGGCACCCCATACAGGAGAATGGAGTGCACGACCGCATTCATAACCCTCCTCTTGGAGGCCAACGGCCCACCTATGTTGGGCATCAGCCGTCCAAGGGCTTTCACGCATGCTGTAGCCTTGCTCACCACCCGGGTGACCTGATCGGACACCCTGAGATTTCGCTGAAGCTCTACCCCAAGGTATCTTACAGATTCCCGAGCCGGTACGTCAACTGTCCCCATCCGCACGGTCAGTTCACGCAGCTTTCTTCTTCCAATTAGCAGGACCGCCTCGGTTTTGTGGGGAGCCAGAGCAAGCCCTTTTTCCCCCATCCACCGATCAATCCTACTAATTGCCTCATTCATTATCGCTTTCAGACTTTCTTCCGTTCTTGCGACAGCGACCACCGCTAAGTCATCAGCGTACCCTACGAGTGTAACCCCGTCTGGCAGCCTCAATCTCAGAACCTCATCATAAAATATGTTCCACAGTATCGGCCCAAGAACCGAGCCCTGTGGAACACCCGCACTCATTTTGAAGATTTTACCTTCCACAGTCACTATCTCCCTATCATTCAAGTAGCTTCCCACCATCTTTCGAAGGTAGGGAGCTACCCCCTTTAGTTCCAAAGCCTCCATGATTCCGCCCCATGGGACCGAATTGAAAGCATTTTTCACGTCTAGGGTTACAAGCACGCAGTAGCTACGGGTACGCCATGGACCCGTATTTGCTAACCTTGCTCTCTCTATCACACGCATCATTGCGTTCACCGTAGTGCGGCCGCCTCTGAACCCATACTGTTCCTCTGAAAGACCCCCTGCCCTCTCGAGATCCTCATTTATCCTAGCTCCGATCATACTCTCAAACATCTTCGCTATCCCATTCAGTAGGCAGATTGGCCTGTAATTGGCTTCCTCTCCTTCCTTTCGCTCTTTTTCAATCATTACCAGCCTCGCTCTCTTCCACTCTTTGGGGAAACTGCCATTCATCAACAATTCATTCATCATGCTCAAGCACATGTCCTCGCACACATGCCCAAACACCTTGCACGCTTCGGGTGGAACACCATCAGGACCCGGCGCTTTTCCCTCCTTCATCCGGCCAACTGCACACTGCAGTTCGGCCGAAGTAAAAAGGGGCGCCGATCTCCATCCCACAGGTTCAAGCCAGTTCATTCGCTCATGTACTGGGAACAGCTTCTTGACTTCCGTCATTAGGCTATCCCCCCGGAGAGTATTAACCCTTTGCGCAATTTTCCTGGTGACGATCTTATAGCCGTCACCCCAGATGTTATTATTCACCTCTTCGCAGAGCACTCTCCAAGCTTCTTGCTTGGAGTTCGCGATGGCTCTGCGAAGTTCCCTGCGCGCCAAGTTATACCTCCTTCTGCACTCCTCACGCACTTCCTCATTTGCTCGCCTATTACTCCTTACCATGCATCTCCTTTCACGCAAACAGGTTTTACGCTTCGCAGCTACCTGAGACAGACAAGACTAGACAGACAAGACTAGACAGACAAGACTAGACCGACCAGACTAGACAGACAAGACTAGACAGACAAGACAAGACAGACAAGACTAGACAGACAAGACTAGACAGACAAGACTAGACAGACAAGACTAGAAAGACAAGACTAGACAGACAAGACTAGACAGACAAGACTAGACAGACAGGACTAGACAGACAAGACTAGACAGACAAGACTAGACAGACAAGACTAGACAGACAAGACTAGACAGACAAGACTAGACAGACAAGACAAGACAGACAAGACTAGACAGATAAGACTAGACAGACAAGACTAGACAGACAAGACTAGACAGACAAGACTAGACAGACAAGACTAGACAGACAAGTATAGACAGACAAGACTAGACAGACAAGACAAGACAGACAAGACTAGACAGACAAGACTAGACGGACAAGACTAGACAGACAAGACTAGACAGACAAGACTAGACAGACAAGACTAGACAGACAAGACTAGACAGACAAGACTAGACAGACAAGACTAGACAGACAAAACTAGACAGACAAGACTAGACAAACAAGACTAGACAGACAAGACTAGACAGACAAGACTAGACAGACAAGACTAGACAGACAAGACTAGACAGACAAGACTAGACAGACAAGACTAGACAGACTAGACAGACAAGACTAGACAGACAAGACTAGACAGACAAGACCAGACAGACAAGACTAGACAGACAAGACTAGACAGACAAGACTAGACAGACAAGACTAGACAGACAAGACTAGACAGACAAGACTAGACAGACAAGACTAGACAGACAAGACTAGACAGACAAGACTAGACAGACAAGACTAGACAGACAAGACTAGACAGAAAAGACTAGACAGACAAGGCTAGACAGACAAGACTAGACAGACAAGACTAGACAGACAAGACTAGACAGACTAGACAGACAAGACTAGACAGACAAGACTAGACAGACAAGACTAGACAGACAAGACTAGACAGACAAGACTAGACAGACAAGACTAGACAGACAAGACTAGACAGACAAGACTAGACAGACAGGACTAGACAGACAAGACTAGACAGAAAAGACTAGACAGACAAGACTAGACAGACAAGACTAGACAGACAAGACTAGACAGACAAGACTAGACAGACAAGACTAGACAGACAAGACTAGACAGACAAGACTAGACAGACAAGACTAGACAGACAAGACTAGACAGACAAGACTAGACGGACAAGACTAGACAGACAAGACTAGACAGACAAGACTAGACAGACAAGACTAGACAGACAAGACTAGACACACAAGACTAGACAGACAAGACTAGACAGACAAGACTAGACAGACAAGACTAGACAGACAAGACTAGACAGACAAGACTAAACAGACAAGACTAAACAGACAAGACTAGACAGACAAGACTAGACAGACAAAACTAGACAGACAAGACTAGACAGACAAGACTAGACAGACAAGACTAGACAGACAAGACTAGACAGACAAGACTAGACAGACAAGACTAGACAGACAAGACTAGACAGACAAGACTAGACAGACAAGACTAGACAGACAAGACTAGACAGACAAGACTAGACAGACAAGACTAGACAGACAAGACTAGACAGACAAGACTAGACAGAAAAGACTAGACAGACAAGACTAGACAGACAAGACTAGACAGACAAGACTAGACAGACAAGACTAGACAGACAAGACTAGACAGACAAGACTAGACAGACAAGACTAGACAGACAAGACTAGACAGACAAGACTAGACAGACAAGACAAGACAGACAAGACTAGACAGATAAGACTAGACAGACAAGACTAGACAGACAAGACTAGACAGACAAGACTAGACAGACAAGTATAGACAGACAAGACTAGACAGACAAGACAAGACAGACAAGACTAGACAGACAAGACTAGACGGACAAGACTAGACAGACAAGACTAGACAGACAAGACTAGACAGACAAGACTAGACAGACAAGACTAGACAGACAAGACTAGACAGACAAGACTAGACAGACAAAACTAGACAGACAAGACTAGACAAACAAGACTAGACAGACAAGACTAGACAGACAAGACTAGATAGACAAGACTAGACAGACAAGACTAGACAGACAAGACTAGACAGACAAGACTAGACAGACAAGACTAGACAGACAAGACTAGACAGACAAGACTAGACAGACAAGACTAGACAGACAAGACTAGACAGACAAGACTAGACAGACAAGACTAGACAGACAAGACTAGACAGACAAGACTAGACAGACAAGACTAGACAGACAAGACTAGACAGACAAGACTAGACAGACAAGACTAGACAGACAAGACTAGACAGACAAGACTAGACAGACAAGACTAGACAGACAAGACTAGACAGACAAGACTAGACAGACAAGACTAGACAGACAAGACTAGACAGACAAGACTAGACAGACAAGACTAGACAGACAAGACTAGACAGAAAAGACTAGACAGACAAGGCTAGACAGACAAGACTAGACAGACAAGACTAGACAGACAAGACTAGACAGACTAGGCAGACAAGACTAGACAGACAAGACTAGACAGACAAGACTAGACAGACAAGACTAGACAGACAAGACTAGACAGACAAGACTAGACAGACAAGACTAGACAGACAAGACTAGACAGACAAGACTAGACAGACAAGACTAGACAGACAAGACTAGACAGACAAGACTAGACAGACAAGACTAGACAGACAAGACTAGACAGACAAGACAGACAAGACTAGACAGACAAGACTAGACAGACAAGACTAGACAGACAAGACTAGACAGACAAGACTAGACAGACAAGACTAGACAGACAAGACTAGACAGAGAAAACTAGACAGACAAGACTAGAGAGATAAGACTAGACAGACAAGCCTAGACAGACAAGACTAGACAGACAAGACTAGACAGACAAGACTAGACAGACAAGACTAGACAGACAAGACTAGACAGACAAGACTAGACAGACAAGACTAGACAGACAAGACTAGACAGACAAGACTAGACAGACAAGACTAGACAGACAAGACTAGACAGACAAGACTAGACAGACAAGACTAGACAGACAAGACTAGACAGACAAGACTAGACAGACAAGACTAGACAGACAAGACTAGACAGACAAGACTAGACAGACAAGACTAGACAGACAAGACTAGACAGACAAGACTAGACAGACAAGACTAGACAGACAAGACTAGACAGACAAGACTAGACAGACAAGACTAGACAGACAAGACTAGACAGACAAGACTAGACAGACAAGACTAGACAGACAAGACTAGACAGACAAGACTAGACAGACAAGACTAGACAGACAAGACTAGACAGACAAGACTAGACAGACAAGACTAGACAGACAAGACTAGACAGACAAGACTAGACAGACAAGACTAGACAGACAAGACTAGACAGACAAGACTAGACAGACAAGACTAGACAGACAAGACTAGACAGACAAGACTAGACAGACAAGACTAGACAGACAAGACTAGACAGACAAGACTAGACAGACAAGACTAGACAGACAAGACTAGACAGACAAGACTAGACTGACAAAACTAGACAGACAAGACTAGAAAGACAAGACTAGACAGACCAGGCTAGACAGACAAGACTAGACAGACAAGACTAGACAGACAAGACTAGACAGACAAGACTAGACAGACAAGACTAGACAGACAAGACTAGACAGACAAGACTAGACAGACAAGACTAGACAGACAAGACTAGACACACAAGACTAGACAGACAAGACTAGACAGACAAGACTAGACAGACAAGACTAGACAGACAAGACTAGACAGACAAGACTAGACAGACAAGACTAGACAGACTAGACAGACAAGACTAGACAGACAAGACTAGACAGACAAGACTAGACAGACAAGACTAGACAGACAAGACTAGACAGACAAGACTAGACAGACAAGACTAGACAGACAAGACTAGACAGACAAGACTAGACAGACAAGACTAGACAGACAAGACTAGACAGACAAGACTAGACAGACAAGACTAGACAGACAAGACTAGACAGACAAGACTAGACAGACAAGACTAGACAGACAAGACTAGACAGACAAGACTAGACAGACAAGACTAGACAGACAAGACTAGACAGACAAGACTAGACAGACAAGACTAGACAGACAAGACTAGACAGACAAGACTAGACAGACAAGACTAGACAGACAAGACTAGACAGACAAGACTAGACAGACAAGACTAGACAGACAAGACTAGACAGACAAGACAGACAAGACTAGACAGACAAGACTAGACAGACAAGACTAGACAGACAAGACTAGACAGACAAGACTAGACAGACAAGACTAGACAGACAAGACTAGACAGAGAAAACTAGACAGACAAGACTAGAGAGATAAGACTAGACAGACAAGACTAGACAGACAAGACTAGACAGAAAAGACTAGACAGACAAGACTAGACAGACAAGACTAGACAGACAGGACTAGACAGACAAGACTAGACAGAAAAGACTAGACAGACAAGACTAGACAGACAAGACTAGACAGACAAGACTAGACAGACAAGACTAGACAGACAAGACTAGACAGACAAGACTAGACAGACAAGACTAGACAGACAAGACTAGACAGACAAGACTAGATAGACAAGACTAGACAGACAAGACTAGACAGACAAGACTAGACAGACAAGACTAGACAGACAAGACTAGACAGACAAGACTAGACACACAAGACTAGACAGACAAGACTAGACAGACAAGACTAGACAGACAAGACTAGACAGACAAGACTAGACAGACAAGACTAGACAGACAAGACTAAACAGACAAGACTAAACAGACAAGACTAGACAGACAAGACTAGACAGACAAGATTAGACAGACAAGACTAGACAGACAAGACTAGACAGACAAGACTAGACAGACAAGACTAGACAGACAAGACTAGACAGACAAGACTAGACAGACAAGACTAGACAGACAAGACTAGACAGACAAGACTAGACAGACAAGACTAGACAGACAAGACTAGACAGACAAGACTAGACAGACAAGACTAGACAGACAAGACTAGACAGACAAGACTAGACAGACAAGACTAGACAGACAAGACTAGACAGACAAGACTAGACAGACAAGACTAGACAGACAAGACTAGACAGACAAGACTAGACAGACAAGACTAGACAGACAAGACTAGACAGACAAGACTAGACAGACAAGACTAGACAGACAAGACTAGACAGACAAGACTAGACAGACTAGACAGACAAGACTAGACAGACAAGACTAGACAGACAAGACTAGACAGACAAGACTAGACAGACAAGACTAGACAGACAAGACTAGACAGACAAGACTAGACAGACAAGACTAGACAGACAAGACTAGACAGACAAGACTAGACAGACAAGACTAGACAGACAAGACTAGACAGACAAGACTAGACAGACAAGACTAGACAGACAAGACTAGACAGACAAGACTAGACAGACAAGACTAGACAGACAAGACTAGACAGACAAGACTAGACAGACAAGACTAGACAGACAAGACTAGACAGACAAGACTAGACAGACAAGACTAGACAGACAAGACTAGACAGACAAGACTAGACAGACAAGACTAGACAGACAAGACTAGACAGACAAGACTAGACAGACAAGACTAGACAGACAAGACTAGACAGACAAGACTAGACAGACAAGACTAGACAGACAAGACTAGACAGACAAGACTAGACAGACAAGACTAGACAGACAAGACTAGACAGACAAGACTAGACAGACAAGACTAGACAGACAAGACTAGACAGACAAGACTAGACAGACAAGACTAGACAGACAAGACTAGACAGACAAGACTAGACAGACAAGACTAGACAGACAAGACTAGACAGACAAGACTAGACAGACAAGACTAGACAGACAAGACTAGACAGACAAGACTAGACAGACAAGACTAGACAGACAAGACTAGACAGACAAGACTAGACAGACAAGACTAGACAGACAAGACTAGACAGACAAGACTAGACAGACAAGACTAGACAGACAAGACTAGACAGACAAGACTAGACAGACAAGACTAGACAGACAAGACTAGACAGACAAGACTAGACAGACAAGACTAGACAGACAAGACTAGACAGACAAGACTTTTTTTTTTTTTTTTTTTTTTTTTTTTTTTGCACGTGCTGGAGGTGAAAATCTGCAAACAGACACCACCCGACCCGTGTCGAGTGGTAGTGTGGGGCTGCCCCCCAAAAGGGGCGACCCACTAAAAAACCCCCACCATTCAGACCCCCCAGTCAAAACCAGAGAGAACGTGATGGAATCCAAAATTTGGCATAACTTCACCACGTTCCTCCCCCTTTCATATCCAAAACATTCATCCATTCATTCGTTGTGCCGGGCGCGTCGTTAATCGCCGTGCCCCCCCTCACATCAGAGTTTACAATAAATTTGTGCGCCCCCTTCGCACTAAGGGGGGCCCGGCGATGGCACGCTCGGCTCGCGCGTAGCAACCCCTCGACCCGCCTTACGCTCGTCCCTTTCATCCTTCTCCTTTCTCCTCATTATATAACCTATCATTCCAGTCAGCACGCCCCATTCATACTCACTGCGGAGCATGATTCTCACCATACTCTCCTTGTTCACATTCTCTCCCACCTTGCATTCTGCGGCGCTCCTCATTCTCTCCCATCTCGTACACTCGAAGATGGTATGCTCCGCAGTGTCCTCAGTCGCTCCACAGTACCTACAGTGCGCCTCAACCAGTTTCCCGATGCGCACCAGGTAAGACCCAAAGCATCCATGCCCCGTAAGCGCCTGGGTGAGGTGATAATTCACCTCCCCGTGCCCACGGTTGACCCATTCATCGATAGTCGGAATCAGTTGCCTGGTCCAGGCTCCCTTTTCCGACCCCTGCCATAGCTCTTGCCATACACGCATTGTTTTTTCCCTTTCATTTTTAGGGTCATTACCTCCCCAAACTCTCACCCTTTCATGCGCTAGAAGGTCTAACGGGATAACTCCAGCAACGACCGCCACGGCGTCGCCAGAAACAGTCCTGTATGCGCTGCACACACGCAGCAGCATACACCTTTGCACTCTCATCAGTCTCGCTCTATAACATTCAACCCTGAACGCATTTATCCATGCCGGCACCCCATACAGGAGAATGGAGTGCACGACCGCATTCATAACCCTCCTCTTGGAGGCCAACGGCCCACCTATGTTGGGCATCAGCCGTCCAAGGCCTCTCACACATGCTGTAGCCTTGCTCACCACCCGGGTGACCTGATCGGACACCCTGAGATTTCGCTGGAGCTCTACCCCAAGGTATCTTACAGATTCCCGAGCCGGTACGTCAACTGTCCCCATTCGCACGGTCAATTCACGCAGCTTTCTTCTCCCAATTAGCAGGACCGCCTCGGTTTTGTGGGGAGCCAGAGCAAGCCCTTTTTCCCCCATCCACCGATCAATCCTACCAATTGCCTCATTTATTATCGCTTTCAGACTTTCTTCCGTTCTTGCGACAGTGACCACCGCTAAGTCATCAGCGTACCCTACGAGTGTAACCCCGTCTGGCAGCCTCAATCTCAAAACCTCATCATAAAAAATGTTCCACAGTATCGGCCCAAGAACCGAACCCTGTGGAACACCCGCACTCATTTTGAAGATTTTACCTTCCACAGTCACTATCTCCCTATCATTCAAGTAGCTCCCCACCATCTTTCGAAGGTAGGGAGCTACCCCCTTTAGTTCCAAAGCCTCCATGATTCCGCCCCATGGGACCGAATTGAAGGCATTTTTCACGTCCAGGGTTACAAGCACGCAGTAGCTACGGGTACGCCATGGACCCGTATTTGCTAACCTTGCTCTCTCTATCACACGCATCATTGCGTTCACCGTAGTGCGGCCGCCTCTGAACCCATACTGTTCCTCTGAAAGACCCCCTACCCTCTCGAGATCCTCATTTATCCTAGCTCCGATCATACTCTCAAACATCTTCGCTATCCCATTCAGTAGGCAGATTGGCCTGTATTTGGCTTCCTCTCCTTCCTTTCGCTCTTTTTCAATCATCACCAGTCTCGCTCTCTTCCACTCTTTGGGGAAACTGCCATTCATCAGCAATTCATTCATCATGCTCAAGCACATGTCCTCACACACATGCCCAAACACCTTGCACGCTTCCGGTGGAACACCATCAGGACCCGGCGCTTTTCCCTCCTTCATCCGGCCAACTGCACTCTGCAGCTCGGCCGGAGTGAAAAGGGGCGCCGATCTCCATCCCACGGGTTCCAGCCAGTTCATTCGCTCATGTACTGGGAACAGCTTCTTGACTTCCGTCATTAGGCTATCCCCCCGGAGAGTATTAACCCTGTGCGCAATTTTTCTGGTGACGATCTTATAGCCGTCACCCCAGATGTTATTATTCACCTCTTCGCAGAGCACTCTCCAAGCTTCTTGCTTGGAGTTCGCGATGGCTCTGCGAAGTTCCCTGCGCGCCAAGTTATACCTCCTTTTGCACTCCTCACGCACTTCCTCATTTGCTCGCCTATTGCTCTTTACCATGCATCTCCTTTCACGCAAACAGGTTTTACGCTTTTCAGCTACCTGCTCATTCCACCAGTAAACTGGCTTCCTGCCTCTGACGCCCCTCCGTTTTCTCCGAAACACCACATCACAGGCCCCGTGTAGAACTGCTTCGCAGGAGCTCCGCAATCCGTTTTCGGGGCCTGTCCTTTCAGACAGCTCTTTCATGACGTCTCCCAATCTTTCTAGTAGACTCTTGTCCACTCTCCATCCATTCGTTCTACAAGCAACCGGTCCCTCAGAAACATCCTTTCGTACGTCGAAGAGAATATCCTGGTGATCACTCAGATTCTCTCCCTCTCTGACACGCCACTCTTTCACTCTGCCTGCAATCCGTGAGGTGCTAAAAGTGATGTCTATGAAAGACATACTTTCACCCCGCACGAAGGTTGGCACATTCCCACTGTTGTGAACCACCAGGTCCTCCTCTGCCAGCCACTCTTCCATCATTCTCCCTCTCTCATCCTCTCTAGGGGATCCCCACCAAGCGGACTTGGCGTTGAAATCCCCCCCGACAACAATCTCTTTGGACCAGCTTTTCATACTGGCCCTTAGCTCATCCATAAAAGCTACAAACTGCTCTAACGTTATGTTAGGCGAGATGTAGCACCCATACAGGACCCAGTTTTCCCATTCAACCCACACATATCCATTTCCACATCCACACTTAACCATAGGATTTTCCGATTGGAAAATCCTAACAGCAACATTCTTACACTGGTCCACGTGCCAGCCTCCGTTACCAATAGTCCGAAGATTTGGTTCGGAGACAATGGCCACATCCACTCTCTCATCATGCACCGTCTTCCATACCAGCTCCATTGCAGCCGCACTCCTATTTGAGTTCGTCTGCAATACTAGCATAATCTGTTTCTTTGGGACGTCCCTTTCATACTCTCCCTGCACAGTTTCCTGTATGCAGGACAGTTCATGGAGTCCGCCCTGTGCCCACTCACTCCGCACACGAAGCACTTAGCCTCTTTGGCCGTGCACTCGTGTGCTTTGTGCCCACTTTCATCGCATCGCAAACACGCATTCTTTCTCTCAATTCCCTTGCATGCTGCCGCCAGGTGCCCGAAGCCAAGGCATCTGTAGCACCTGATCGGCTTATTGTCTTCGGTCACTCGGCACATGATCCATCCAACTTTTATTCTTCCTTTCTCCAGTATGGTTTGTGCCGCTCTTACTGGAAGAGTGACAACTGCCATACTGGCCCCTCCGCGCACTGTGCGGAGAGACTTTACCACACACTCCTTACATTCAGCTGCCTTCTGAATGGCTCCTTTCACCTCATCGGTGGTGGTAGCCTCATCCATGCCCCTAACAAGGACATTTCTGAGCCCCACCTCCGTCCTGACATCCCTTACAGCCTCAATCACTAGGGCCATTCGCTCTGCCAGTCGCTTCTTTTCCCCATCATCATTCACTCTGACGATGAGGTCCCCAGCGTGGGTTTTCCGCATCGCCCTTACATTTATATCATCCATATCAACTTCCTTCTTTAGTACATTCACCATATGGGCGTAAGAAACACCCTCTGCCCTCCTCACCAGTAAGGTTTCTGCCTTTCTGGTGCCTCCGGCCCCTTCCACTCTGGGCTTTTGGCCCTCCGCATTCATCCAGCACAGGGTTATTTCAACTCCTGTGCCACGCCACACGCATTCAGCCATCTTTCGTACCAGCCACATATTAAGGTTTCCAGCCACACCGATAGCGAACCTCTTTCTCTCAGTCTTCTCACAAAGACCTTTCATTCTTAATAAGGTCTCGAACGCCTTTTCTTCGGCGCCTTCGACCTTATTGTCATCCAGACGGGCGATGAAGTGGTACTTCCTCTCGGAGTCCAACGACTCATCGCCTCCCATACATACAACATTCTCGCTCTTGATGTAGGCCACGGAGCCTACATTCAAGCCTTCAGCCACCCGCTTGGCCTGGGGGAGCTGGTCGAGCACCCCCCAGCCCAGTTGTCCACAGTTATCCCCTTTCTCTCCTGCAACCAACAGGAGTACATCCTCGTCCCTGACCAGAGGAGAGCCCTTAGCCATCTTCACCACAGTGAAGGCGTCCTCGGACCACCTCTCCCTGGCCAGGGACATGTACTCCTGCACATTCATGCCCGGCTTCAGCGCACTGGCGATACTACATTCAGCCTCCGTTTGGGTGCTGACTTCCTTGCATGCCACACTTACTGTTTGGACTTCGGTGTCGTATAACACCTTTTCAACGGGCAGGAAACGGTGCTCTTCCAGCCAAGTTGTCACGGAGTTGCGGGAAAAGACATTAGTTGTCTTTTTAACTCGTGCTGCCGCGTCTTTAACTTCCTTCTTGGTGCTACTGCCTCCAGCAATAGCCCTTTCCAAGTCCTCAACTTGTCTGGTAAGTGCTCCAATCGCTTCCACGATTGTAAAAGCGATCGAGCACTCCGTCTTCTTGTACGCGTCCACATCGTCCGTGGATCGGTCTGCCACTTTCCGTTTTTTATTGGCTTCCCCAATAGATTGGCTTCTCGCCCGACTGTCCATTTCCCCTACACCCCTACATACTTTTTGTTTTGTGAAAAAATCCATAGTGAATCCTCCACAAAACCAAAAATAAATTCAGAAAATTCTCCCCTCCTGGGGGTGGATGAAAAAATTTGCCGCAGATAAAGTGCTGCAGTAAATGCAAAAACGTCTGCGGCGTTGAATTATCCTTATCTCCGTATACACGAGATAAGGAGTGAAAAGAAAAAGAGTAAGAATTTTAAGAATATAAAAACTCACGCCACGTGCGGTGACTCAAAACTATTTAGCTTACAATTAAAGAAAACTAAAAAACGCCGCTATTAAAGCAAAAGTAAATCTCTACAAAGAGAAAGAAACAAACCAAAATGCACTAACCTGGATTGCAATTAAATAACTTATAAATAAAAACTTATAAACCAACTTATTAATCACAAACATGTGGAGCACTCGGCTGCACGTCTACTCGCTTCCGCGTCTCGTACGCGTCTCAGAGAGACAGACAAGACTAGACAGACAAGACTAGACAGACAAGACTAGACAGACAAGACTAGACAGACAAGACTAGACAGACAAGACTAGACAGACAAGACTAGACAGACAAGAGTAGACAGACAAGACTAGACAGACAAGACTAGACAGACAAGACTAGACAGACAAGACTAGACAGACAAGACTAGACAGACAAGACTAGACAGACAAGACTAGACAGACAAGACTAGACAGACAAGACTAGACAGACAAGACTAGACAGACAAGACTAGACAGACAAGACTAGACAGACAAGACTAGACAGACTAGACAGACAAGACTAGACAGACAAGACTAGACAGACAAGACTAGACAGACAAGACTAGAGAGACAAGACTAGACAGACAAGACTAGACAGACAAGACTAGACAGACAAGACTAAACAGACAAGACTAGACAGACAAGACTAGACAGGCTAGACTAGACAGACAAGACTAGACAGACAAGACTAGACAGACAAGACTAGACAGACAAGACTAGAAAGACAAGACTAGACAGACAAGACTAGACAGACAAGACTAGACAGACAAGACTAGACAGACAAGACTAGACAGACAAGACTAGACAGACAAGAGTATACAGACAAGACTAGACAGACAAGACTAGACAGACAAGACTAGACAGACAAGACTAGACAGACAAGACTAGACAGACAAGACTAGACAGACAAGACTAGACAGACAAGACTAGACAGACAAGACTAGACAGACAAGACTAGACAGACAAGACTAGACAGACAAGACTAGACAGACAAGACTAGACAGACAAGACTAGACAGACAAAACTAGACAGACAAGACTAGACAGACAAGACTAGACAGACAAGGCTAGACAGACAAGACTAGACAGACAAGACTAGACAGACAAGACTAGACAGACAAGACTAGACAGACAAGACTAGACAGACAAGACTGGACAGACAAGACTGGACAGACAAGACTAGACAGACAAGACTAGACAGACAAGACTAGACAGACAAGACTAGACAGACAAGACTAGACAGACAAGAGTAGACAGACAAGACTAGACAGACAAGACTAGACAGACAAGACTAGACAGACAAGACTAGACAGACAAGACTAGACAGACAAGACTAGACAGACAAGACTAGACAGACAAGACTAGACAGACAAGACTAGACAGACAAGACTAGACAGACAAGACTAGACAGACAAGACTAGACAGACAAGACTAGACAGACAAGACTAGACAGACAAGACTAGACAGACAAGACTAGACAGACAAGACTAGACAGACTATACTAGACAGACTAGACAGACAAGACTAGACAGACAAGACTAGACAGACTAGACAGACAAGACTAGACAGACAAGACTAGACAGACAAGACTAGACAGACAAGACTAGACAGACAAGACTAGACAGACAAGACTAGACTGACAAGACTAGACAGACAAGACTAGACAGACAAGACTAGACAGACAAGACTAGACAGACAAGACTAGACAGACAAGACTAGACAGAAAAGACTAGACAGACAAGCCCAGACAGACAAGACCAGACAGACAAGACTAGACAGACAAGACGAGACAGACAAGACTAGACAGACAAGACTAGACAAACAAGACTAGACAGACAAGACTAGACAGACAAGACTAGACAGACAAGACTAGACAGACAAGACTAGACAGACAAGACTAGACAGACAAGACTAGACAGACAAGACTAGACAGACAAGACTAGACAGACAAGACTAGACAGACAAGACTAGACAGACAAGACTAGACAGACAAGACTAGACAGACAAGACTAGACAGACAAGACTAGACAGACAAGACTAGACAGACAAGACTAGACAGACAAGACTAGACAGACAAGACTAGACAGACAAGACTAGACAGACAAGACTAGACAGACAAGACTAGACAGACAAGACTAGACAGACAAGACTAGACAGACAAGACTAGACAGACAAGACTAGACAGACAAGACTAGACAGACAAGACTAGACAGACAAGACTAGACAGACAAGACTAGACAGACAAGACTAGACAGACAAGACTAGACAGACAAGACTAGACAGACAAGACTAGACAGACAAGACTAGACAGACAAGAGTAGACAGACAAGACTAGACAGACAAGACTAGACAGACAAGACTAGACAGACAAGACTAGACAGACAAGACTAGACAGACAAGACTAGACAGACAAGACTAGACAGACAAGACTAGACAGACAAGACTAGACAGAGAAGACTAGACAGACAAGACTAGACAGACAAGACTAGACAGACAAGACTAGACAGACAAGACTAGAGAAACAAGACTAGACAGACAAGACTAGACAGACAAGACTAGACATACAAGACTAGACAGACAAGACTAGACAGACAAGACTAGGCAGACAAGACTAGACAGACAAGACTAGACAGACAAGACTAGACAGACAAGACTATACAGACAAGACTAGACAGATAAGACTAGACAGACAAGACTAGACAGGCAAGACTAGACAGACAAGACTAGACAGACAAGACTAGACAGACAAGACTAGACAGACAAGACTAGACAGACAAAACTAGACAGACAAGACTAGACAGACAAGACTAGACAGACAAGACTAGACAGACAAGACTAGACAGACAAGACTAGACAGACAAGACTAGACAGACAAGACTAGACAGACAAGACTAGACAGACAAGACTAGACAGACAAGACTAGACAGACAAGACTAGACAGACAAGACTAGACAGACAAGACTAGACAGACAAGACTAGACAGACAAGACTAGACAGACAAGACTGGACAGACAAGACTGGACAGACAAGACTAGACAGACAAGACTAGACAGACAAGACTAGACAGACAAGACTAGACAGACAAGACTAGACAGACAAGAGTAGACAGACAAGACTAGACAGACAAGACTAGACAGACAAGACTAGACAGACAAGACTAGACAGACAAGACTAGACAGACAAGACTAGACAGACAAGACTAGACAGACAAGACTAGACAGACAAGACTAGACAGACAAGACTAGACAGACAAGACTAGACAGACAAGACTAGACAGACAAGACTAGACAGACAAGACTAGACAGACAAGACTAGACAGACAAGACTAGACAGACAAGACTAGACAGACAAGACTAGACAGACAAGACTAGACAGACAAGACTAGACAGACAAGACTAGACAGACAAGACTAGACAGACTATACTAGACAGACTAGACAGACAAGACTAGACAGACAAGACTAGACAGACTAGACAGACAAAACTAGACAGACAAGACTAGACAGACAAGACTAGACAGACAAGACTAGACAGACAAGACTAGACAGACAAGACTAGACAGACAAGACTAGACAGACAAGACTAGACTGACAAGACTAGACAGACAAGACTAGACAGACAAGACTAGACAGACAAGACTAGACAGACAAGACTAGACAGACAAGACTAGACAGAAAAGACTAGACAGACAAGCCCAGACAGACAAGACCAGACAGACAAGACTAGACAGACAAGACGAGACAGACAAGACTAGACAGACAAGACTAGACAAACAAGACTAGACAGACAAGACTAGACAGACAAGACTAGACAGACAAGACTAGACAGACAAGACTAGACAGACAAGACTAGACAGACAAGACTAGACAGACAAGACTAGACAGACAAGACTAGACAGACAAGACTAGACAGACAAGACTAGACAGACAAGACTAGACAGACAAAACTAGACAGACAAGACTAGACAGACAAGACTAGACAGACAAGACTAGACAGACAAGACTAGACAGACAAGACTAGACAGAAAAGACTAGACAGACAAGCCCAGACAGACAAGACCAGACAGACAAGACTAGACAGACAAGACGAGACAGACAAGACTAGACAGACAAGACTAGACAAACAAGACTAGACAGACAAGACTAGACAGACAAGACTAGACAGACAAGACTAGACAGACAAGACTAGACAGACAAGACTAGACAGACAAGACTAGACAGACAAGACTAGACAGACAAGACTAGACAGACAAGACTAGACAGACAAGACTAGACAGACAAGACTAGACAGACAAGACTAGACAGACAAGACTAGACAGACAAGACTAGACAGACAAGACTAGACAGACAAGACTAGACAGACAAGACTAGACAGACAAGACTAGACAGACAAGACTAGACAGACAAGACTAGACAGACAAGACTAGACAGACAAGACTAGACAGACAAGACTAGACAGACAAGACTAGACAGACAAGACTAGACAGACAAGACTAGACAGACAAGACTAGACAGACAAGACTAGACAGACAAGACTAGACAGACAAGACTAGACAGACAAGACTAGACAGACAAGACTAGACAGACAAGACTAGACAGACAAGAGTAGACAGACAAGACTAGACAGACAAGACTAGACAGACAAGACTAGACAGACAAGACTAGACAGACAAGACTAGACAGACAAGACTAGACAGACAAGACTAGACAGACAAGACTAGACAGACAAGACTAGACAGAGAAGACTAGACAGACAAGACTAGACAGACAAGACTAGGCAGACAAGACTAGACAGACAAGACTAGAGAAACAAGACTAGACAGACAAGACTAGACAGACAAGACTAGACATACAAGACTAGACAGACAAGACTAGACAGACAAGACTAGGCAGACAAGACTAGACAGACAAGACTAGACAGACAAGACTAGACAGACAAGACTATACAGACAAGACTAGACAGATAAGACTAGACAGACAAGACTAGACAGGCAAGACTAGACAGACAAGACTAGACAGACAAGACTAGACAGACAAGACTAGACAGACAAGACTAGACAGACAAAACTAGACAGACAAGACTAGACAGACAAGACTAGACAGACAAGACTAGACAGACAAGACTAGACAGACAAGACTAGACAGACAAGACTAGACAGACAAGACTAGACAGACAAGACTAGACAGACAAGACTAGACAGACAAGACTAGACAGACAAGACTAGACAGACAAGACTAGACAGACAAGACTAGACAGACAAGACTAGACAGACAAGACTAGACAGACAAGACTGGACAGACAAGACTGGACAGACAAGACTAGACAGACAAGACTAGACAGACAAGACTAGACAGACAAGACTAGACAGACAAGACTAGACAGACAAGAGTAGACAGACAAGACTAGACAGACAAGACTAGACAGACAAGACTAGACAGACAAGACTAGACAGACAAGACTAGACAGACAAGACTAGACAGACAAGACTAGACAGACAAGACTAGACAGACAAGACTAGACAGACAAGACTAGACAGACAAGACTAGACAGACAAGACTAGACAGACAAGACTAGACAGACAAGACTAGACAGACAAGACTAGACAGACAAGACTAGACAGACAAGACTAGACAGACAAGACTAGACAGACAAGACTAGACAGACTATACTAGACAGACTAGACAGACAAGACTAGACAGACAAGACTAGACAGACTAGACAGACAAAACTAGACAGACAAGACTAGACAGACAAGACTAGACAGACAAGACTAGACAGACAAGACTAGACAGACAAGACTAGACAGACAAGACTAGACTGACAAGACTAGACAGACAAGACTAGACAGACAAGACTAGACAGACAAGACTAGACAGACAAGACTAGACAGACAAGACTAGACAGAAAAGACTAGACAGACAAGCCCAGACAGACAAGACCAGACAGACAAGACTAGACAGACAAGACGAGACAGACAAGACTAGACAGACAAGACTAGACAAACAAGACTAGACAGACAAGACTAGACAGACAAGACTAGACAGACAAGACTAGACAGACAAGACTAGACAGACAAGACTAGACAGACAAGACTAGACAGACAAGACTAGACAGACAAGACTAGACAGACAAGACTAGACAGACAAGACTAGACAGACAAGACTAGACAGACAAAACTAGACAGACAAGACTAGACAGACAAGACTAGACAGACAAGACTAGACAGACAAGACTAGACAGACAAGACTAGACAGACAAGACTAGACAGACAAGACTAGACAGACAAGACTAGACAGACAAGACTAGACAGACAAGACTAGACAGACAAGACTAGACAGACAAGACTAGACAGACAAGACTAGACAGACAAGACTAGACAGACAAGACTAGACAGACAAGACTAGACAGCCAAGAATAGACAGACAAGACTAGACAGACAAGACTAGACAGACAAGACTAGACAGACAAGACTAGACAGACAAGACTAGACAGACAAGACTAGACAGACAAGACTAGACAGACAAGACTAGACAGACAAGAGTAGACAGACAAGACTAGACAGACAAGACTAGACAGACAAGACTAGACAGACAAGACTAGACAGACAAGACTAGACAGACAAGACTAGACAGACAAGACTAGACAGACAAGACTAGACAGACAAGACTAGACAGACAAGACTAGACAGACAAGACTAGACAGACAAGACTAGACAGACAAGACTAGACAGACAAGACTAGAGAAACAAGACTAGACAGACAAGACTAGACAGACAAGACTAGACAGACAAGACTAGACAGACAAGACTAGACAGACAAGACTAGGCAGACAAGACTAGACAGACAAGACTAGACAGACAAGACTAGACAGACAAGACTATACAGACAAGACTAGACAGATAAGACTAGACAGACAAGACTAGACAGGCAAGACTAGACAGACAAGACTAGACAGACAAGACTAGACAGACAAGACTAGACAGACAAGACTAGACAGACAAAACTAGACAGACAAGACTAGACAGACAAGACTAGACAGACAAGACTAGACAGACAAGACTAGACAGACAAGACTAGACAGACAAGACTAGACAGACAAGACTAGACAGACAAGACTAGACAGACAAGACTAGACAGACAAGACTAGACAGACAAGACTAGACAGACAAGACTAGACAGACAAGACTAGACAGACAAGACTAGAGAAACAAGACTAGACATACAAGACTAGACAGACAAGACTAGACAGACAAGACTAGGCAGACAAGACTAGACAGACAAGACTAGACAGACAAGACTAGACAGACAAGACTATACAGACAAGACTAGACAGATAAGACTAGACAGACAAGACTAGACAGGCAAGACTAGACAGACAAGACTAGACAGACAAGACTAGACAGACAAGACTAGACAGACAAGACTAGACAGACAAAACTAGACAGACAAGACTAGACAGACAAGACTAGACAGACAAGACTAGACAGACAAGACTAGACAGACAAGACTAGACAGACAAGACTAGACAGACAAGACTAGAAAGACAAGACTAGACAGACAAGACTAGACAGACAAGACTAGACAGACAAGACTAGACAGACAAGACTAGACAGACAAGACTAGACAGACAAGAGTATACAGACAAGACTAGACAGACAAGACTAGACAGACAAGACTAGACAGACAAGACTAGACAGACAAGACTAGACAGACAAGACTAGACAGACAAGACTAGACAGACAAGACTAGACAGACAAGACTAGACAGACAAGACTAGACAGACAAGACTAGACAGACAAGACTAGACAGACAAAACTAGACAGACAAGACTAGACAGACAAGACTAGACAGACAAGGCTAGACAGACAAGACTAGACAGACAAGACTAGACAGACAAGACTAGACAGACAAGACTAGACAGACAAGACTAGACAGACAAGACTGGACAGACAAGACTGGACAGACAAGACTAGACAGACAAGACTAGACAGACAAGACTAGACAGACAAGACTAGACAGACAAGACTAGACAGACAAGAGTAGACAGACAAGACTAGACAGACAAGACTAGACAGACAAGACTAGACAGACAAGACTAGACAGACAAGACTAGACAGACAAGACTAGACAGACAAGACTAGACAGACAAGACTAGACAGACAAGACTAGACAGACAAGACTAGACAGACAAGACTAGACAGACAAGACTAGACAGACAAGACTAGACAGACAAGACTAGACAGACAAGACTAGACAGACAAGACTAGACAGACAAGACTAGACAGACAAGACTAGACAGACAAGACTAGACAGACAAGACTAGACAGACTATACTAGACAGACTAGACAGACAAGACTAGACAGACAAGACTAGACAGACTAGACAGACAAGACTAGACAGACAAGACTAGACAGACAAGACTAGACAGACAAGACTAGACAGACAAGACTAGACAGACAAGACTAGACTGACAAGACTAGACAGACAAGACTAGACAGACAAGACTAGACAGACAAGACTAGACAGACAAGACTAGACAGACAAGACTAGACAGAAAAGACTAGACAGACAAGCCCAGACAGACAAGACCAGACAGACAAGACTAGACAGACAAGACGAGACAGACAAGACTAGACAGACAAGACTAGACAAACAAGACTAGACAGACAAGACTAGACAGACAAGACTAGACAGACAAGACTAGACAGACAAGACTAGACAGACAAGACTAGACAGACAAGACTAGACAGACAAGACTAGACAGACAAGACTAGACAGACAAGACTAGACAGACAAGACTAGACAGACAAGACTAGACAGACAAGACTAGACAGACAAGACTAGACAGACAAGACTAGACAGACAAGACTAGACAGACAAGACTAGACAGACAAGACTAGACAGACAAGACTAGACAGACAAGACTAGACAGACAAGACTAGACAGACAAGACTAGACAGACAAGACTAGACAGACAAGACTAGACAGACAAGACTAGACAGACAAGACTAGACAGACAAGACTAGACAGACAAGACTAGACAGACAAGACTAGACAGACAAGACTAGACAGACAAGACTAGACAGACAAGACTAGACAGACAAGACTAGACAGACAAGACTAGACAGACAAGACTAGACAGACAAGAGTAGACAGACAAGACTAGACAGACAAGACTAGACAGACAAGACTAGACAGACAAGACTAGACAGACAAGACTAGACAGACAAGACTAGACAGACAAGACTAGACAGACAAGACTAGACAGACAAGACTAGACAGAGAAGACTAGACAGACAAGACTAGACAGACAAGACTAGACAGACAAGACTAGACAGACAAGACTAGAGAAACAAGACTAGACAGACAAGACTAGACAGACAAGACTAGACATACAAGACTAGACAGACAAGACTAGACAGACAAGACTAGGCAGACAAGACTAGACAGACAAGACTAGACAGACAAGACTAGACAGACAAGACTAGACATACAAGACTAGACAGACAAGACTAGACAGACAAGACTAGGCAGACAAGACTAGACAGACAAGACTAGACAGACAAGACTAGACAGACAAGACTAGACAGACAAGACTAGACAGACAAGACTAGACAGACAAGACTAGACAGACAAGACTAGACAGACAAGACTAGACAGACAAGACTAGACAGACAAGACTAGACAGACAAGACTAGACAGACAAGACTAGACAGACAAGACTAGACAGACAAGACTAGACAGACAAGACTAGACAGACAAGACTAGACAGACAAGAGTAGACAGACAAGACTAGACAGACAAGACTAGACAGACAAGACTAGACAGACAAGACTAGACAGACAAGACTAGACAGACAAGACTAGACAGACAAGACTAGACAGACAAGACTAGACAGACAAGACTAGACAGAGAAGACTAGACAGACAAGACTAGACAGACAAGACTAGACAGACAAGACTAGACAGACAAGACTAGACAGACAAGACTAGACAGACAAGACTAGACAGACAAGACTAGACATACAAGACTAGACAGACAAGACTAGACAGACAAGACTAGGCAGACAAGACTAGACAGACAAGACTAGACAGACAAGACTAGACAGACAAGACTATACAGACAAGACTAGACAGATAAGACTAGACAGACAAGACTAGACAGGCAAGACTAGACAGACAAGACTAGACAGACAAGACTAGACAGACAAGACTAGACAGACAAGACTAGACAGACAAAACTAGACAGACAAGACTAGACAGACAAGACTAGACAGACAAGACTAGACAGACAAGACTAGACAGACAAGACTAGACAGACAAGACTAGACAGACAAGACTAGACAGACAAGACTAGACAGACAAGACTAGACAGACAAGACTAGACAGACAAGACTAGACAGACAAGACTAGACAGACAAGACTAGACAGACAAGACTAGACAGACAAGACTAGACAGACAAGACTAGACAGACAAGACTGGACAGACAAGACTGGACAGACAAGACTAGACAGACAAGACTAGACAGACAAGACTAGACAGACAAGACTAGACAGACAAGACTAGACAGACAAGAGTAGACAGACAAGACTAGACAGACAAGACTAGACAGACAAGACTAGACAGACAAGACTAGACAGACAAGACTAGACAGACAAGACTAGACAGACAAGACTAGACAGACAAGACTAGACAGACAAGACTAGACAGACAAGACTAGACAGACAAGACTAGACAGACAAGACTAGACAGACAAGACTAGACAGACAAGACTAGACAGACAAGACTAGACAGACAAGACTAGACAGACAAGACTAGACAGACAAGACTAGACAGACAAGACTAGACAGACAAGACTAGACAGACTATACTAGACAGACTAGACAGACAAGACTAGACAGACAAGACTAGACAGACAAGACTAGACAGAAAAGACTAGACAGACAAGCCCAGACAGACAAGACCAGACAGACAAGACTAGACAGACAAGACGAGACAGACAAGACTAGACAGACAAGACTAGACAAACAAGACTAGACAGACAAGACTAGACAGACAAGACTAGACAGACAAGACTAGACAGACAAGACTAGACAGACAAGACTAGACAGACAAGACTAGACAGACAAGACTAGACAGACAAGACTAGACAGACAAGACTAGACAGACAAGACTAGACAGACAAGACTAGACAGACAAGACTAGACAGACAAAACTAGACAGACAAGACTAGACAGACAAGACTAGACAGACAAGACTAGACAGACAAGACTAGACAGACAAGACTAGACAGACAAGACTAGACAGACAAGACTAGACAGACAAGACTAGACAGACAAGACTAGACAGACAAGACTAGACAGACAAGACTAGACAGACAAGACTAGACAGACAAGACTAGACAGACAAGACTAGACAGACAAGACTAGACAGACAAGACTAGACAGACAAGACTAGACAGACAAGACTAGACAGACAAGACTAGACAGACAAGACTAGACAGACAAGACTAGACAGACAAGACTAGACAGACAAGACTAGACAGACAAGACTAGACAGACAAGAGTAGACAGACAAGACTAGACAGACAAGACTAGACAGACAAGACTAGACAGACAAGACTAGACAGACAAGACTAGACAGACAAGACTAGACAGACAAGACTAGACAGACAAGACTAGACAGACAAGACTAGACAGACAAGACTAGACAGACAAGACTAGACAGACAAGACTAGACAGACAAGACTAGACAGACAAGACTAGACAGACAAGACTAGACAGACAAGACTAGAGAAACAAGACTAGACAGACAAGACTAGACAGACAAGACTAGACATACAAGACTAGACAGACAAGACTAGACAGACAAGACTAGGCAGACAAGACTAGACAGACAAGACTAGACAGACAAGACTAGACAGACAAGACTATACAGACAAGACTAGACAGATAAGACTAGACAGACAAGACTAGACAGGCAAGACTAGACATACAAGACTAGACAGACAAGACTAGACAGACAAGACTAGACAGACAAGACTAGACAGACAAAACTAGACAGACAAGACTAGACAGACAAGACTAGACAGACAAGACTAGACAGACAAGACTAGACAGACAAGACTAGACAGACAAGACTAGACAGACAAGACTAGACAGACAAGACTAGACAGACAAGACTAGACAGACAAGACTAGACAGACAAGACTAGACAGACAAGACTAGACAGACAAGACTAGATAGACAAGACAGAGAGAAGATGGCCGACGATAAAGAGCTTAGCGAAACGGTCTGCAGTTATTGCAATAAAAAGGTGTTAAAGCCAGTGTTTTGTATAAAATGTAAAAACCATTTTCACGCGGGTTGTGCAGCACATGCAAAAAAGAAGCGCACTAATGGATGTATGCACGAGATTGGGGAAATCGAGGAAAATTTTCTGGAGGAACCACAGGAAAACATAAACTACATATGTGAAAATAGGTATTTACAAAGACTTCTTATAGAAATGGAAGACAAAAATAACATTCTAAAAAAATACGTAGTTACCTTAGAGGCACAAATAGAACTACTAAAAGGCAATGAAAATCGTACAAAAACAAAAGTAAACAAAGAAAACACGCGGCCAGAAACACTACGCACAGAAACACTTAGTAATGCAGAGGCAACACTCACTACACCTGAATCTTCTGGGAAGCAGGCGGAGAATTTAACATCCCAACCAAACCAGATGGATGCAACCATACCTACAGAAAGGGTGAGTTTGTCTAATTGTAGATTCGAGGAAACTGATAACACATCAACAGAAAGACCAAAAGACAAACGGAGAGTTACCGAACCAAGGCGAAGAAGGCGGAGTGGAACATCTATTGGAAACGCACAAGTGAGCGAGGATGAAAAAGTCTCGGGATTCGTGGGGAGAAAAGTCGAACCAAAAAAAATCTGGTTATACATATCTCGAGCTAAAGACCACGTCTCAGAAGAATTAGTTTTGAATTATTTAGTTAAAAAAACAAATCAAGAGGTAAATAATTTCATAGTTGAGGAAATCACACCAAAAATAAAAATAAAAGATAATAAATGTTTTAAAGTAGGAGTAGACCTTTCATTAAAAGAACAGGTATATCATGTATCATTTTGGCCGGAAGGCATTCTATATGAAAGATTGAATTTTAGACTACTAGACAGATCACATACATCAAATTTTCCACATGGAAGCCAATACCACAAACGCCCTTAGTAATGCCAACAAATAGCATAAAAACTTACAAGAAAACAGATTATAATAAAGTAGTACAAAATATAATGTTTTACATGAATATACAAAGTATTCGAAATAAAATCGCTCAATTAGAAATTGCTGTTGAAGAACTTAAGCCGGTATTTATATGTTTAACAGAAACATGGATGGACGCAGAAACAAGCAGAACGTTGCATATACAAAACTACAAAATTGTAAGTCAGTACTGTAGAAATCAATCTAGTGGAGGTGGAGTAGCCATCTGGACAAGAACCTTGCAAGATCACAATAGTGAAATATCAAATTTAAATATCGAATCCAGATCCATTGAAAAACAAATTGAACTTTGTGGAGTTAGATGGAAGTGTGAAAATGCTACCACTGCTATAGTTAATCTCTACAGACCGCCTACGGGGTGTTTAATAACATTCTTCACGGTTCTCGAAGAAGTGCTTGTGGATATAAATAATAAATCATTACACATAATCCTTGTTGGTGACTTTAATATAAACTTTGCAGATATATCAAGAGAAAAAACAATTTCAGTAAATTTATTATTGTCCTTCGGGCTGATTGAGCAAGTTCATCAATATACTAGAGTTACTACAACATCGCAGACGAGGATAGACAACATATTTATAAAACTAGGTTTTCCCACAGCAATAATCAGTGTTCAAGACACTCCTCTGTCTGACCATCGTGCAATCACTTTGAGCACTGATGTACCTAAACCCATCAAACAAAAGTGTATATTCAAGAGGAAATTCACTGTAGAAAATAAAGCACGTTTTTCGGATGCCTTAAAAAAAGAAAAATTTGAAGATGTCTTCAATAAAAACAATTGCAATGAAAAAACCATCACCTTCATAAACATCATGCAGTATCATTTCTCTGTTTGCTTCCCACTTGTAAAAAGTAAACAACAGCTACATAAAACGTGGACAAACACACAAACAAAATTATCTGCAGAAAGATTAAAGGATTTGTATATTCTTCAAAAAAAATACCCTATACTTCGCCTAAAGTACAAAAAACAAAAACATAAACACATCAAATTTATAACAAACACCAAAAAGCGTTTTTTTAGCAAAATTATAGAACAAGCCGAAAATAAACAAAAAACGTTGTGGAATATAATTAATGAACTATCCAACAAAACACGTCCAGTGGATGAAATAGAATTAAAAGTGAATAACGAACTGACTAAAGATCCGCATGAAATAGCTAACTTATTCAATAGACATTTCAAGAATTCAGCAGCAGATGTAGCAAATAACATCAACCGAACCCAAATCACAAATACACACGTACCATATAATATAAACTCAATGTATATAGACACATTCACAACAGAAGAAGTGTTGAACATCATCGCTAAACTCAAGAACAAATCCAGCAGCGGCCCGGACTTACTGCCGTATAAATTATTTAAGGAATTCAAGAACGAAATTGCAGCCCCAATCACAGACATTATTAATAACTCGATAGAAACTGAAGAATTTCCTGAGCTACTAAAAACCTCAAAAATAATGCCCGTATATAAGAAGGGAGATAAGACAGACATTATGAATTACAGACCAATATCACTTCTATCGGTGGTATCACAAATAATGGAATATTGTATTGAGAAAAGATTAAAATGTTTTATCGATAAATACCATTTAATTCCTACCCAACAACATGGCTTCAGAGCTGAAAGATCAACTACAACAGCAATCAGCGCTTTTTATGAAAAAATATTAGAGGCGATAGATAAAGGGAAACATCCTGTGGGAATCTTCTGTGACATCTCCAAAGCTTTTGATTGTGTGTCGCATGAAACACTTATAGAAAAACTATATAGATGCAGAATTCGAGGCAAAATTGGTAGATGGTTCGAATCATTTTTAAACCAAAGAAACCAACATGTTCAAATCTGCCAATCAAACAATAATAGTACTTCTGCGCAATTAACAACAGATATCGGGGTACCACAGGGAAGTGTTTTGGCGCCTATATTGTTTTCTCTATATTCTGCAGACCTGATACAATATTTAAAGGGCAGGGAATGCATTCTCTACGCAGACGATTCCAGTTTTATAGTATCGGAGCCGTCTAAACAAAAAGCAGAATCAGAGGCAAATGAGCTTCTAACCGACCTCAATCAATGGTTCTCTGCCAACAACTTATACTTAAATATTGGAAAAACAAAATATATTGTATTTCAAACAACCCGTAGTTTGCGAGAAGACGATTTAACACTTAAAATAGGCAACGCAACCGTTCAAAGGACCGACACAGTTCAATTTCTTGGAGTAAATTTAGAAGAAAATCTAACCTGGAATACCCACATTGATCGAATAACCAAGAAAATAAATTATAAAGCCTACCTCATAAGAAATATCCGCTGTTTAGTAGAACAAAATGTGCTGCTAAATATATGCCACGCGGAGGTACAATCTGTTATCTCGTACGGGATTATAGTATGGGGTCCCTCTCCACAAACTCAAAGGGTCTTCAAAGCCCAAAAGAGAATCATCCGGGCAATCATAGGTGTAGGTAGAACAACATCCTGTATGCCCTATTTTAAGAAGCTAAACCTCCTTACGGTACCATCCATATACATATGGGAAACTGCATGCCATATTCACAGGAATAAGGCCTCAATTATAAGAAACATAGACCAACACCAGCACTTCACAAGAGGTCAGAAGCAACTACGAACTCCAATATCAAATTTAATAATTTGCAGCAAAGCACCGAACAAGATTGGAATCCAAATCTACAACAAGCTTCCAAATATGCTGACCCAAGAAACCTACCAAAAATCTTTTAGAAAAAAACTTAAAATAATGTTAATAGATAAGTGCTACTATAGCCTTAATGATTTTTTTAATGACAAATTCAATATGTAATTTTCCTTTGTACATCGTAGAATGAATAAATTTGATTTTGATTTTGATTTTGATTTTGATTTTGACTAGACAGACAAGACTAGACAGACAAGACTAGACAGACAAGACTAGACAGACAAGACTAGACAGACAAGACTAGACAGACTAGACTAGACAGACAAGACTAGACAGACAAGACTAGACAGACAAGACTAGACAGACAAGACTAGACAGACAAGACTAGACAGACAAGACTAGACAGACAAGACTAGACAGACAAGACTAGACAGACAAGACTAGACAGACAAGACTAGACAGACAAGACTAGACAGACAAGACTAGACAGACAAGACTAGACAGACAAGACTAGACAGACAAGACTAGACAGACAAGACTAGACAGACAAGACTAGACAGACAAGACTAGACAGACAAGACTAGACAGACAAGACTAGACAGACAAGACTAGACAGACAAGACTAGACAGACAAGACTAGACAGACAAGACTAGACAGACAAGACTAGACAGACAAGACTAGACAGACAAGACTAGACAGACAAGACTAGACAGACAAGACTAGACAGACAAGACTAGACAGACAAGACTAGACAGACAAGACTAGACAGACAAGACTAGACAGACAAGACTAGACAGACAAGACTAGACAGACAAGACTAGACAGACAAGACTAGACAGACAAGACTAGACAGACAAGACTAGACAGACAAGACTAGACAGACAAGACTAGACAGACAAGACTAGACAGACAAGACTAGACAGACAAGACTAGACAGACAAGACTAGACAGACAAGACTAGACAGACAAGACTAGACAGACAAGACTAGACAGACAAGACTAGACAGACAAGACTAGACAGACAAGACTAGACAGACAAGACTAGACAGACAAGACTAGACAGACAAGACTAGACAGACAAGACTAGACAGACAAGACTAGACAGACAAGACTAGACAGACAAGACTAGACAGACAAGACTAGACAGACAAGACTAGACAGACAAGACTAGACAGACAAGACTAGACAGACAAGACTAGACAGACAAGACTAGACAGACAAGACTAGACAGACAAGACTAGACAGACAAGACTAGACAGACAAGACTAGACAGACAAGACTAGACAGACAAGACTAGACAGACAGGACTAGACAGACAAGACTAGACAGACAAGACTAGACAGACAAGACTGAGTCTAGTGCGTCGACTGTGACCGTTCAGTTGTGCTTAAATAAATCTTCAAGATTAGTGGCATTTTTTATTGGATAGAGACCAAATTAAAACTTGTGCAAATGACCATTGTGTTCATAATTGCAGTGTGATCATTTGTATATAACTTTTATTCTTGAGACAGGACTCATTGTGTCGTTTTTTGGTGTTGTTTCTTTACGAGAAGTGAACTCGAAGTTTTTGTGTATAGCTTGTGACTGTGCAAATTTTGTCGCCATGAGGTGATAAGAAAGTCAGGTATAAAAGAGAAAGAGAAGGAAAAAAGAAAACAGTAAATTGAGAAACATATTTCTGCTAGCCCACAGTTCTTATAAATAATTTAGTGGCGCAGTGAGTGCAACGCGCGACCGCGGATCGGCGAGTGCCCGGTTCGAAACCAGCTGCCGGCAAATTTAATTGAACGTGTTTAGAGCAAAAAATCGTTTTCATCTAGAATCCCATGTGGCAGGGGATCTACAATGGATTTTTTTGTTACCAAATCTGGTAAGAACGGACCGGCAGGGGAATCAACAAAAAATAGATTGGGACACACGAGGAGCCAATCCATAGGGGAGGCTACAAAAAACGTAAAGTGGCGGATAGACTTTCCACAGATGACACGATCGAGCCTTACAAGAAAACGGAGTGCCCGATTGTTTTCACCATCGTGGAGACCATCGGGGCTCTGACCAAACAGGTTGAGGACTTGGAAAAAGCCATCGCGGCTAGCCCAAGTACCAAAAGGGAAGTCAGGGAATTAGCAACGAGAGTCAGGAAGACAGCGAACGTCTTCTCGCGCGATTCTGTCTCTAGCTGGTTGGAGCAGCACCGCTTCGAGCCTATCCAGAAGCTAACTTTCGACGTGGAAGTCCAAACAAGGGAGGCGAACATGGAGAGAGATAACCTACGTATAAAGACCTGCAACGCCAGCATGCAAACAAATTCCACCGAGGAAGAAGACGAAATAAAAGAATTGCGCGACCAAATATCAAACGGCAGGACATTCGACGAGTTCGTCGAGATTGCAGAGAAAGAATGGTCGCGCGAAACCTTCACAAAAGTGAAGGAGGGCCATGGACACGCGCTAGCGACAACCTCGGAATGGGACATCGTGTGGTGCGTAGACGAGAACATGTTCCCAGACCAGGGAGTGCCAAGGGCACTAACGGAGGCCTATGCAAGACCCGAGGAAACGCGAAGGCAGGCACCAAAGGTTGGTAGAGTGGTATATCTCAAACATACCATCGACATGCCAGACGAAAATGGGGACATAAAAACCGAAGAACGGTACGTGTACCAAATGGTTACTAAGAAATCTCCAACGGACGAGACAGAGAAAAAAGACCTGTACTCGTGCCTGGAGAAGCTGAAGCTGATAAGCGAACAAAATCGGCGGAATAAGCTAGCTATACACCGACCCAGAGAAGCCGACTGGCAAATAACCAAAAAGGCGCTAGAATTCATATTCGCCAACACCGAGATAGAGGTACGGGTATACTGTCCAACCACACCACATCAGAAGAAACAACAACAGGAGCTAGGGACGAGTGACACAAATTGGACGGAAGTGGTGAAAAAAGGCAAGCGAACTACCGAAGCAACTGGGAAAACACAGCTAGGACCAAAGAACAAAAGAACGGAAGCCGTGCTGGTTAAAGCCGACGGCAGACCTTATGCTGACCTGCTGAAAATGGTGAGAAACAACGTGGACTCAAAACTACCGGGAGTGGACATCATCAGAGCAAGAAAAGGGAAAACTGGTGAACTAGTGCTCGAAGTCAAAGGTGGAACAGGCCTAGAGCTAAGCGAAGAAATAGCAAAAAAATGTCCCACAGCTGAGGTGCGATTAAAATCGAACGAAGTGACCCTACACGTAAAAGACCTGGACGCTGTTACCACTCGAGAAGAAATACACCACGCAATACAAAATCTCGTAGGCGAACAAAAGGGAGTCATAAAAATATTGAATTTAAGACCGGCCTATGGAGATACCCAAGCTGCCACCATCGCTGTAAACAAAGAAACTGCAGAAAAACTCCTACAAAATGGAAGATTAAAAGTGGGCATGGTTCAGTGCAGACTGTGGGAACGAGTAAATGTGATCACCTGCCACAGATGCTGGCTAACGGGCCACTACGCAAAGGAGTGTGATGGACCCGACAGGCAAAACCTGTGCCTCAGATGTGGTAAAGAGGGACACACAGCACAAAATTGCAAAGAAGACGAATTCTGCCCCGTCTGCAACGAGAAGGGTCATAGGGCAAATACGGGAAGGTGCCCAGCATTCCGGAAGGCGCTGTCGGAGGCAAGGCGCGATAGGTCACAGAAATGCTAACAGTACTACAAATAAATATCATGAGATGTCGCGCAGCTCACGATCTGCTGACTGCCACTGCGACCGAACTAAAAGCAGACATAGTACTGATCAGCGAGCCCAACAAAAAAATAGCGACAAGTTCCGGATGGCTTATGGACAAACAAAAAGATGCAGCGATTTGGATGAGGAGTAGCAAACTATCCGTAATAAAAACGGGGCATGGGCCAGGTTTCGCCTGGGTGGAGCTGCCCCATCTCATTATATATAGCATATACCTATCTCCCAACGCAACTACCACGCAATTATGTGAATATCTTGAAGCCCTTAGCCAGAGTATCAGGCAGCACAATAAAAGGGATAAGATTATAGCAGGGGACTTCAACGCGAAGTCTCCCTACTGGAAATCTCCCTGCATGGACAAGAGAGGAGATATAGTCACCGACTGGGCAGCGGAACTAGACATAGCCGTACAAAACCAAGGAAGTAAACACACCTTCGAAAGAGGAAACTCGCGCTCCATCCTAGACCTAACATTCACCACGAACTCAGTAGCAAGCAACATCCGGGATTGGAAAGTTCTCGACAATGAAACTTTGAGTGACCATCGCTATATACTATACAACATAAGGGAAAACGTAAAGGAAAAATACAAGAAGCACTGCTCAAAGTCTGGCTGGACCATAATCAATTTAAACGAAGAGAAAATTAAAAGGAGTATTGCACACGAATTATCAAGAACCCACGAAAAAAGCGACGATACGTTGATCCAGCTGATGTGCAAAGTATGCGACGACACTCTGACCAAGAAAGCAGGACTAAAAACATACAGAACAACATACTGGTGGACGGATGAAATCGCGACCACGAGAGCCGCATGCGTCATGGCCAGGAGAAGATACCAACGCCAAAGGGCAAAAACTAACGAGCACGGAATCAACCAAGCGCTTAGCATAGCCTATAAAAGTAAAAAAAAGGAACTAAGGCAACTTATAAATAAAACCAAACAAGACCACTGGAAGAAACTCTGTACAGACCTAGAGAAGGACATATGGGGCGATGCCTTTCAGATCGTTAAGAGAAATCTAAAGCTTCGTCCACCAAATTTACCAATGACAATGGAAGTAGTCGCCAAATTTCCGAAGTGCTGTTCCCACATCATACTCCTCTTGAGTGGGCACAACCCGATGTAAACAACATTCCACTCTTCAATGCCGACGAGTTATCTCTGGCCACAAATCGAATTAGAAGCGGCAGAGCCCCGGGACCAGATGGGATCCCTGCTGAGATTCTAAAAATAACAGCTCGACACCATCCGGATTTCATCCTGGACACCATGAATTCGCTGCTAGTTGCCGAAAACTTTCCAAATAAATGGAAGCGAGCAAAGCTCATCCTCATAAGAAAGGCGGACAAACCAATCGGAGAGCCAACATCATATAGACCTATCAGTTTACTGGATGTAGCAGGGAAATTGCTGGAACAGCTTCTGCTAAGAAGACTTAAAACGGAGCTCGACGCCGGAGCGGGACTATCGGATAGACAATATGGATTTAGATCTGGAAAATCTACCATAGATGCTATAACTTCCGTCCTAACCATCGCAAAATCAGCAAATTCCGGAACGCAAAGAACAAAAAAACTGTGCGCTCTCATTACATTTGATGTAAGAAACGCCTTCAATAGTGCCAGCTGGACTCATATAATGAATAGCCTGACAGCTATAGGGATAGCACCTTACTTAACGAGAATGATAAGAAGCTATCTTAGTTGCAGGAGTCTGATACTGCAATCTGGACGACAGACTGAAGTGCGTGAAGTTAATAGTGGTGCCCCACAGGGATCTATACTGGGTCCTACCCTGTGGAACGTATTGTACGATGGGGTTTTAAGAATAAAACTTCCACTGGGAGCAACGACTATTGGATTCGCTGACGACCTAGCTCTGGTGGTAACTTCTAAGACAGAACAGGGGCTGATGGTAACGGCTAATCATGCAATTAACAAAATCTGCGACTGGATAAAGTCTAAAAACTTATGTTTAGCTCCAGAGAAAACTGAGGCAGTTCTACTCATTGGCCTGAGGAAGCACAGACCGATAAAATTTAAGCTAGAGAATACATTAATATTCCCAAAAGAGCAGATCAAGTACCTGGGAATATTAATAGACAAAAGGCTCTCGTTCTCAGCGCACATATCAGAAGCAGCAGCGAAGGGGATGAAGACGATGGCAGCTATGCAAAGATTAATGCCCAACGTGGGTGGGGCAAAAAATGGTAAACGGAGGTTGCTGGGCTTGGTGGTCCAGTCTACTATGACGTACGGTGCACAAATCTGGGCCAATGAACTCAAAAAAGAATCTAACGCACACAAACTTGCAAATGTCCAACGGAAAGTGGCCCTGCGTGTGTGTAGCTCATACCGAACAGTCTCTGGACAAGCCGCCCTGGTTATTGCCAGCATCTTCCCGATCGACCTAGTGGTAATGGAGCGGAAAAAGCTACAAGAGGCTGGCCACAACAGGCTTGTAAAAAGACGGGTCAGAGAAGATCTGCTGAAAGAATGGCAGGAACGATGGGAGTCCAGCGATAAAGGGCAATGGACAAAACTTCTGATCCCAGACGTAGCCACATGGGTGAACAGACAGCACGGCGAAACGAGCTACTACTTAACTCAAGTGCTAACAGGACACGGCTGCTTCAGAGACTACCTGTTCAATCTGGACCGAGCATCTGACGATCTGTGCGTGTACTGCGGAGAACAAGATAGTGTGAGCCATACAGTTTTCGACTGCTGCCGTTGGCAGGATGAAAGAGAAATACTTGAAATGTATCTGAATAAACCCATTGGCCCAAGAAGCCTAGTAAAGCAAATGTTGCAAAATAAAAAGAACTGGGACAAGATCCATGGGTACATTTGTAAAATTTTAAGCAGCAAGGAAAAAGATGAAAAAACTTTTAGGCAAATCTAACTACACCAGTCCACCCGCCACTCAGAGGTTATGCGATAAGCGGTTCCAGAGTGAACGGGTGTGACCTTTCCAGGGGGACCACTTGTCTGGAGCGGTGAAAGCCGCCAGCTACGCCCCCCCCCCCCCCAAAAAAAAAGACAGACAAGACTAGACAGACAAGACTAGACAGACAAGACTAGACAGACAAGACTAGACAGACAAGACTAGACAGACAAGACTAGACAGACAAGACTGGACAGACAAGACTAGACAGACAAGACTAGACAGACAAGACTAGACAGACAAGACTAGACAGACAAGACTAGACAGACAAGACTAGACAGACAAGACTAGACAGACAAGACTAGACAGACAAGACTAGACAGACAAGACTAGACAGACAAGACTAGACAGACAAGACTAGACAGACAAGACTAGACAGACAAGACTAGACAGACAAGACTAGACAGACAAGACTAGACAGACAAGACTAGACAGACAAGTCTAGACAGACAAGACTAGACAGACATGACTAGACAGACAAGACTACACAGACAAGACTAGACAGACAAGACTAGACAGACAAGACTAGACAGACAAGACTAGACAGAGAAGACTAGACAGACAAGACTAGACAGACAAGACTAGACAGACAAGACTAGACAGACAAGACTAGACAGACAAGACTAGACAGACAAGACTAGACAGACAAGACTAGACAGACAAGACTAGACAGACAAGACTAGACAGACAAGACTAGATAGACAAGACTAAACAGACAAGACTAGACAGACAAGACTAGACAGACAAGACTAGACAGACAAGACTAGACAGACAAGACTAGACAGACAAGACTAGACAGACAAGACTAGACAGACAAGACTAGACAGACAAGACTAGACAGACAAGACTAGACAGACAAGACTAGACAGACAAGACTAGACAGACAAGACTAGACAGACAAGACTAGACAGACAAGACTAGACAGACAAGAATAGACAGACAAGACTAGACAGACAAGACTAGGCAGACAAGACTAGACACACAAGACTAGACAGACAAGACTAGAGAGACAAGACTAGAGAGACAAGACTAGACAGACAAGACTAGACAGACAAGACTAGACAGACAAGACTAGACAGACAAGACTAGACAGACAAGACTAGACAGACAAGACTAGACAGACAAGACTAGACAGACAAGACTAGACAGACAAGACTAGACAGACAAGACTAGACAGACAAGACTAGACAGACAAGACTAGACAGACAAGACTAGACAGACAAGGCTAGACAGACAAGACTAGACAGACAAGACTAGACAGACAAGACTAGACAGACAAGACTAGACAGAGAAGACTAGACAGACAAGACTAGACAGACAAGGCTAGACAGACAAGACTAGACAGACAAGACTAGACAGACAAGACTAGACAGACAAGACTAGACAGAGAAGACTAGACAGACAAGACTAGACAGAGAAGACTAGACAGACAAGACTAGACAAACAAGACTAGACAGACGAGACTAGACAGACAAGACTAGACAGACAAGACTAGACAGACAAGACTAGACAGACAAGACTAGACAGACAAGACTAGACAGACAAGACTAGACAGACAAGACTAGACAGACAAGACTAGACAGACAAGACTAGACAGACAAGACTAGACAGACAAGACTAGACAGACAAGACTAGACAGACAAGACTAGACAGCCAAGACTAGACAGACAAGACTAGACAGACAAGACTAGACAGACAAGACTAGACAGACAAGACTAGACAGACAAGACTAGACAGACAAGACTAGACAGACAAGACTAGACAGACAAGACTAGACAGACAAGACTAGACAGACAAGACTAGACAGACAAGACTAGACAGACAAGACTAGACAGACAAGACTAGAAAGACAAGACTAGACAGACAAGACTAGACAGACAAGACTAGACAGACAAGACTAGACAGACAAGACTAGACAGACAAGACTAGACAGACAAGACTAGACAGACAAGACTAGACAGACAAGACTAGACAGACAAGACTAGACAGACAAGACTAGACAGACAAGACTAGACAGACAAGACTAGACAGAGAAGACTAGACACACAAGACTATACAGACAAGACTAGACAGACAAGACTAGACAGACAAGACTAGACAGACAAGACTAGACAGACAAGACTAGACCGTCAAGACTAGACAGACAAGACTAGACAGACAAGACTAGACAGACAAGAATAGACAGACAAGACTAGACAGACAAGACTAGATAGACAAGACTAGACAGACAAGACTAGACAGACAAGACTAGACAGACAAGACTAGACAGACAAGACTAGACAGACAAGACTAGACAGACAAGACTAGAGAGGCAAGACTAGACAGACAAGACTAGACAGACAAGACTAGACAGACAAGACTAGACAGACAAGACTAGACAGACAAGACTAGACAGACAAGACTAGACAGACAAGACTAGACAGACAAGACTAGACAGACAAGACTAGACAGACAAGACTAGACAGACAAGACTAGACAGACAAGACTAGACAGACAAGACTAGACAGACAAGACTAGACAGACAAGACTAGACAGACAAGACTAGACAGACAAGACTAGACAGACAAGACTAGACAGACAAGACTAGACAGACAAGACTAGACAGACAAGACTAGACAGACAAGACTAGACAGACAAGACTAGACAGAGAAGACTAGACAGACAAGACTAGACAGACAAGACTAGACAGACAAGACTAGACAGACAAGACTAGACAGACAAGACTAGACAGACAAGACTAGACAGACAAGACTAGACAGACAAGACTAGACAGACAAGACTAGACAGACAAGACTAGACAGACAAGACTAGACAGACAAGACTAGACAGACAAGACTAGACAGACAAGACTAGACAGACAAGACTAGACAGAGAAGACTAGACAGAGAAGACTAGACAGACAAGACTAGACAGACAAGACTAGACAGACAAGACTAGACAGACAAGACTAGACAGACAAGACTAGACAGACAAGACTAGACAGACAAGACTAGACAGACAAGACTAGACAGACAAGACTAGACAGACAAGACTAGACAGACAAGACTAGACAGACAAGACTAGACAGACAAGACTAGACAGACAAGACTAGACAGACAAGACTAGACAGACAAGACTAGACAGACAAGACTAGACAGACAAGACTAGACAGACAAGACTAGACAGACAAGACTAGACAGACAAGACTAGACAGACAAGACTAGACAGACAAGACTAGACAGACAAGACTAGACAGACAAGACTAGACAGACAAGACTAGACAGACAAGACTAGACAGACAAGACTAGACAGACAAGACTAGACAGACAAGACTAGACAGACAAGACTAGACAGACAAGACTATACAGACAAGACTAGACAGACAAGACTAGACAGACAAGACTAGACAGACAAGACTAGACAGACAAGACTAGACAGACAAGACTAGACAGACAAGACTAGACAGACAAGACTAGACAGACAAGACTAGACAGACAAGACTAGACAGACAAGACTAGACAGACAAGACTAGACAGACAAGACTATTTATTATTATAACCTTTTATTGGCATATATACAAAATATATTAAAATATATTACATACTATACATATATTACCTACACTTTATATACTAAAGGAATAGGTTCTTCCTTTTTGCCTATTTGCTCTTTCCACTTTTTCACCCTCCTTAACAATTCCAAACCAATTCCACTTTCATCCATACACTTCTTCCATTCTTGTCCTAGCCTTTTCTCCTGTTCCTTCCATTCATTCCTTGTACATTCTTCTATCCAATGTTCCCATCTATCCTCTCCAGCCCCACAAACTGTGCACTTCCGATATTCTTCACTCATCCAATATTTCCTACCACGTTCTTCACTTCCACACCTAAACCTTGCCAGTATGACCTGCGTGTCTGCCTCTTTCGTTGAGTATAAATAGGTAGGTAAACGACCAAGCACCTGAATCTTTGCATATTCTTTGAAAAATCTACTGTTTGCAATTTGGTCTTGGCGTTCCTGTAACTCTACCTCTACTAATCGCTCACCTAGCATTTCCACCCAGTTTGCCCCTTCCCTCTTAAGTTTTTCTAGTCCCTCGCCAGATATCCCTGCTCTTTCATATAATTTCCTTTTATTCATTCCCCACGCATTCCCATTCTTCCCTCTTTCACCCTCCTGATTTGCCATTCTAAATACCTCTTTTATTATTCTTTCATCCCCCATTTCACTCACCTTGTATTCATATCTTATCACCCTGTTTGCCGCTAAAACGGCCACCTTGTGGGCATTCACCTCTTGCAGAACTATGTAGCCTGGTGTCGATTTGTCTAACTTTAGGAATTTCTTGTAGAAGTTTGGTTGAACCCTCTCTATCTTCTCTTCCTCTCTAATCCCCCATACTTCCGAACCATAGGTCAAAACACTTCTCACACACACTTTCCATATAACCTCCGCCGCCCTAAAGTTCCCTTCAAAACTAGATCTCCATCCCTTCCACATGCGTTCTGCCGCCACCCACGCTTTTTTTGACACATAATCCACATGCTCCCTATTAGTGCACCCAGTTCCAAACACATATCCTAAATACCTAAACTTTTGCACCTCCTCAATTTCCTTTCCTAGCCATTCGAAACGTTCTTTCCTATATTCACCTCCTCTTTTAAAACGCATCCATTTAGTTTTTCCCACGTTTACATTTAGCTCTCTCTTTTTAAAATAACCTCTCAGCCTTTCAATCAACTCCTTCATTTCTCCTGCGGTTTTAGCGAACACTACCATATCGTCCGCGTAGGCTAAGCTCCACACTTTCTTTCTCCCTATAACCACGCCTCCAGCTTGGCCATCTGTCAACACTTTCTCCATGTCAGCCACATAGAGATTAAAAAGTGTAGGACTCAACGGGCATCCCTGCCTCAGACCCTTTCTTACTTCGAAATACTCAGATTCACACCCATTCACTCTAATCTTACATACTGTTTCCTTATATAACTCTCTTACATTCCTTATCACACTCTCTGAGATTCCCTTTTTTCCCAAGCACTCTACCAACTTCCCTCGATCTACCGAATCATACGCCGCCTTTAGGTCAATGAAAAGAGCAAACAGGCTCCCTCTGCTTATTTCTTGATCAATTATGTAGCGCAGGGTTACTAAATGCTCTATCGTACTCCGTCCCTCTCTGAAACCAGCTTGCACCTCTGGCACTAGATGCTTCTCCTCTATCTCTCCTCAACCGCTCGTCCAAGATTTTGGTGAAAATTTTATATGCCGAATTCACTAGCGTAATCCCCCTGTAGTTTCCTACATTTTCCCTATCTCCACTCTTATATATTGGGTGAATTATTCCCTCCTTCCAGCTCGTTGGTGCACTCTTTGCTCCCCTCCATACCAAATTCAATTCTTGGGTGATTCTAGTCTTACACTCTTTCGGGATAGCTTTCCAGGCTTCGTTTCCTACGCCGTCAGGGCCTGCCGCTTTTTTTTGTTTTAGTGCTGCTATAACCTTTTCCACTTCATCAATCTTTATTTCTTCTTGGCCTAAATCTTCCAAAGCTTGTTCCTCCCTTACTCTTCTATTCCCTACTCTTTCCTGTGGCTCGACTCCTTCCAACAAAACCATAAAGTGACTTTTCCACTTTTCCATCGGAATGCTGTTTGGAAATCGTTCTCTCCTCGCTCCTCTTTCTTTTAAATACTTCCAGAGCTGTGCTTCTGTTTTGATGTCAAGTATGCGCTGACGTTCTCTTCTCTCCCAATCCTGTTTTTTCTTCGTCTCCAAATCCTTTAATTCGCCTTTAGTCTTTAACCAATCTTCTTTACTACTGGTGCCCTCTCGCCACTTTCTCATAACCTCTCTATACGTTTGTTTCTCCGTCATATATTCTTTGTCTGCCCATGATCTTCCCGGTGATGCTGTTGTGATTTTCTTCTTTACCATTCCTGCCTCCATATTCTCTATAATCTTGTCTATATCTTTTAATTCCTTCCAGTTTATTGCTTCCATTCTAGCCCTATACTTCTCAGTCGCTTCGTTGTCCCATCTGGTAACCCATTTCTCCTCCCTAGATGCAATTATTGTTTTCGTCATCAAGCTTATTGCCACTGGCATGTGGTCTGAATCAATTCTCCCTCCTATCTCCATCTCTTTAATTTCCTGCCTTGCCGGGTCATTTGCCACTACCAGATCTATAGTCGATAATCCTCCTGCCCCCACAAATGTGAAATCTCCCTCCCAGTCTCCTTCCACACACCCATTTACAACGTCCCATTGATTTTCCCTTACCCATTCCGCCCACCCTCTCCCTTCTGCATTTCTAACTTTATCCTTGGCTTTCCTTATTATTTCTCTACCTTCACTATCCATTGTGTGGAACTGCTCTTCCCCGATTCTAACATTCCAATCGCCTCCTACCAGTAACTTTGCCATTACCGTTCCTTCTCCATTCATTTTTATTGCCTCTTTAATTACTTCCAGTCCTTTGTTGTTGTATACCGTGGCCACTTGCCACCAGTCTTCTTCTAATTCCACTTCCCTGCACACTACGCCTTCTGCCTCTTCCAGTCTTCTTTCTGACTCTTTGATATTCCTTTTAACTCCTGTTAATATACCCCCCTTTGCTCTTCCATACTTATATTCTCTCTGGGCTGGCTGCAATTTCCATCTATAGTCTTTGGGAAGTTTTCCTTTGCAGCTCTCCCATTCTTTTTCCTGCATCCAGGTCTCAACCAATCCAATTATATGAAATTTCTTGAGAAACATTATAATAGATCTGTTATCGCTTTCCAATTTCCTCTTCAGTCCCGCCACATTCCAAAAGAGTATCTTAATATTTTCCGTTAACCGTTCATCATTGTTCTTGTGTCTTCTCGCCATCTCTCTCTCTTTTATTTGAAACAGACTTAGTTTTTTGGCATAATTTTCTGTGACTCCTCCCATGTTACCCAATTTCCATCCACTTCCATCTTATTATAACCGATCTTCACTTTGTGCCCTCTATCTTTTAGCATCTTTGCTTTCTGTCGCAAATCCTTTTGAATTTCCTGTTCTTTCTTAGTAAAATCGTCTTGGATAAAAATATCAGACCCCTTCAGCTTATATTTATTTAGCATTATTTTTCTCTTTACTTCCCAACTTGTCAATTTTGCGACAATTGGCCCTTGGTTCGAACCTTTGTCTCCTATCTTGAACATGCTTCCTACCCCTTCTTTTACTCCAAATCTTTCTTCCAATAACCTTTTACCGTCTTCTAACCATCTCTCTCCTTTTACCCCATGAATCACAATATTATTTTTTATTTCCTTTCTTTCTCTTCTTTCTTCCATTTCTCTCAGTTGTTTTACTTCCTCTCTTAGCGAGTCTTGATCATTCTCCCCACTTCTGACGGAGTTTTCTCTCTCTATTCTGTAGTCGTCCTCCAACTTCTTTATTCTGCCCTTAATATCGGTGTTTTCGTTTCTTATCGCCTTCAATTGTGATATCATTTCCTCTTTCCACACCCTTTCCTTCTCCTCTACTTCCTTTTGTTCACTCCTAGCCCTTTCCATTTTTTCTTCGAGTTCTTTATTTTCTCTTCTCATTTCTTCCATCTTATTCTGGACAGTTTTAAAATCCTTCCTCATTTCCCGTAGCTCTTCAAAGATCTTCTCCAAAGCTCCTCCGATACCCACGCTCATTTCTCTTTTTTCCAAATCCTCTTTTTTGGAACGTTTTGCCAATTGTGTCGGCGACCGACTCAATTTCGCGCACCGATCAAAAGGACTTCTAACCTCACTGTTTGATCTTGGCCTGCTGTCGTGTTCCATTGCCTATGTCTTATTTATTATTTATTTATTTTCACTATGTTACCAAAAAGTTTAAAGATAGTACCCGGTCTCGAACCCGCGCGCAGTTGTGCTTAAATATTTTTTTCAAGACTAGACAGACTTTTGACAAGACTAGACAGACAAGACTAGACAGACAAGACTAGACAGACAAGACTAGACAGACAAGACTATACAGACAAGACTAGACAGACAAGACTAGACAGACAAGACTAGACAGACAAGACTAGACAAGACTAGACAGACAAGACTAGACAGACAAGACTAGACAGACAAGACTAGACAGGCAAGACTAGACAGACAAGACTAGACAGACAAGACTAGACAGACAAGACTAGACAGACAAGGACTAGACAGACAAGACTAGACAGACAAGACTAGACAGACAAGACTAGACAGACAAGACTAGAGAGACAAGACTAGACAGACAAGACTAGACAGACAAGACTAGACAGACAAGACTAGACAGACAAGACTAGACAGACAAGACTAGACAGACAAGACTAGACAGACAAAGACTAGACAGACAAGACTAGACAGACAAGACTAGACAGACAAGACTAGACAGACAAGACTAGACAGACAAGACTAGACAGACAAGACTAGACAGACAAGACTAGACAGACAAGACTAGACAGACAAGACTAGACAGACAAGACTAGACAAGACTGACAGACAAGACTAGACAGACAAGACTAGACAGACAAGACTAGACAGACAAGACTAGACAGACAAGACTAGACAGACAAGACTAGACAGACAAGACTAGACAGACAAGACTAGACAGACAAGACTAGAAGACAAGACTAGACAGACAAGACTAGACAGACAAGACTAGACAGACAAGACTAGACAGACAAGACTAGACAGACAAGACTAGACAGACAAGACTAGACAGACAAGACTAGACAGACAAGACTAGACAGACAAGACTATACAGACAAGACTAGACAGACAAGACTAGACAGACAAGACTAGACAGACAAGACTAGACAGACAAGACTAGACAGACAAGACTAGACAGACAAGACTAGACAGACAAGATTAGACAGACAAGACTAGACAGGCAAGACTAGACAGACAAGACTAGACAGACAAGACTAGACAGACAAGACTAGACAGACAAGACTAGACAGACAAGACTAGACAGACAAGACTAGACAGACAAGACTAGACAGACAAGACTAGACAGACAAGACTAGACAGACAAGACTAGACAGACAAGACTAGACAGACAAGACTAGACAGACAAGACTAGACAGACAATACTAGACAGACAAGACTAGACAGACAAAACTAGACAGACAAGACTAGACAGACAAGACTAGACAGACAAGACTAGACAGACAAGACTAGACAGACAAGACTAGACAGACAAGACTAGACAGACAAGACTAGACAGACAAGACTAGACAGACAAGACTAGACAGACAAGACTAGACAGACAAGTCTAGACAGACAAGACTAGACAGACAAAACTAGACAGACAAGACTAGACAGACAAGACTAGACAGACAAGAATAGACAGACAAGACTAGACAGACAAGACTAGACAGACAAGACTAGACAGACAAGACTAGACAGACAAGACTAGACAGACAAGACTAGACAGACAAGACTAGACAGACAAGACTAGACAGACAAGGCTAGACAGACAAGACTAGACAGACAAGACTAGACAGACAAGACTAGACAGACAAGACTAGACAGACAAGACTAGACAGACAAGACTAGACAGACAAGACTAGACAGACAAGACTAGACAGACAAGACTAGACAGACAAGACTAGACAGACAAGACTAGACAGACAAGACTAGACAGACAAGACTAGACAGACAAGACTAGACAGACAAGACTAGACAGACAAGACTAGAGAGACAAGACTAGACAGACAAGACTAGACAGACAAGACTAGACAGACAAGACTAGACAGACAAGAGATAGACAGAAAAGACTAGACAGACAAGACTAGACAGACAAGACTAGACAGACAAGACTAGACAGGACAAGACTAGACAGACAAGACTAGACAGACAAGACTAGACAGACAAGACTAGACAGACAAGACTAGACAGACAAGACTAGACAGACAAGACTAGACAGACAAGACTAGACAGACAAGACTAGACAGACAAGACTAGACAGACAAGACTAGACAGACAAGACTAGACAGACAAGACTAGACAGACAAGACTAGACAGACAAGACTAGACAGACAAGACTAGACAGACAAGACTAGACAGACAAGACTAGAGCAGACAAGACTAGACAGACAAGACTAGACAGACAAGACTAGACAGACAAGACTAGACAGACAAGACTAGACAGACAAGACTAGACAGACAAGACTAGACAGACAAGACTAGACAGACAAGACTAGACAGACAAGACTAGACAGACAAGACTAGACAGACAAGACTAGACAGACAAGACTAGACAGACAAGACTAGACAGACAAGACTAGACAGACAAGACTAGAGAGACAAGACGAGACAGACAAGACTAGACAGACAAGACTAGAGAAACAAGACTAGACAGACAAGACTAGACAGACAAGACTAGACAGACAAGACTAGACAGATAAGACTAGACAGATAAGACTAGATACACAAGACTAGACAGACAAGACTAGACAGACAAGACTAGACAGACAAGACTAGACAGACAAGACTAGACAGACAAGACTAGACAGACAAGACTAGACAGACAAGACTAGACAGACAAGACTAGACAGACAAGACTAGACAGACAAGACTAGACAGACAAGACTAGACAGACAAGACTAGACAGACAAGACTAGAGACAGACAAGACTAGACAGACAAGACTAGACAGACAAGACTAGACAGACAAGACTAGACAGACAAGACTAGACAGACAAGACTAGACAGACAAGACTAGACAGACAAGACTAGACAGACAAGACTAGACAGACAAGACTAGACAGACAAGACTAGACAGACAAGACTAGACAGACAAGACTAGACAGACAAGACTAGACAGACAAGACTAGACAGACAAGACTAGACAGACAAGACTAGACAGACAAGACTAGACAGACAAGACTAGACAGACAAGACCTAGACAGACAAGACTAGACAGACAAGACTAGACAGACAAGACTAGACAGACAAGACAGAAAGACTAGACAGACAAGACTAGACAGACAAGACTAGACAGACAAGACTAGACAGACAAGACTAGACAGACAAGACTAGACAGACAAGACTAGACAGACAAGACTAGACAGACAAGACTAGACAGACAAGACTAGACAGACAAGACTAGACAGACAAGACTAGACAGACAAGACTAGACAGACAAGACTAGACAGACAAGACTAGACAGACAAGACTAGACAGACAAGACTAGACAGACAAGACTAGACAGACAAGACTAGACAGACAAGACTAGACAGACAAGACTAGACAGACAAGACTAGACAGACAAGACTAGACAGACAAGACTAGACAGACAAGACTAGACAGACAAGACCTAGACAGACAAGACTAGACAGACAAGACTAGACAGACAAGACTAGACAGACAAGACTAGACAGACATGACTAGACAGACAAGACTAGACAGACAAGACTAGACAGACAAGACTAGACAGACAAGACTAGACAGACAAGACTAGACAGACAAGACTAGACAGACAGACTAGACAGACAAGACTAGACAGATAAGACTAGACAGACAAGACTAGACAGACAAGACTAGACAGACAAGACTAGACAGACAAGACTAGACAGACAAGACTAGACAGACAAGACTAGACAGACAAGACTAGACAGACAAGACTAGACAGACAAGACTAGACAGACAAGACTAGACAGACAAGACTAGACAGACAAGACTAGACAGAGACAAGACTAGACAGACAAGACTAGACAGACAAGACTAGACAGACAAGACTAGACAGACAAGACTAGACAGACAAGACTAGACAGACAAGACTAGACAGACAAGACTAGACAGACAAGACTAGACAGACAAGACTAGACAGACAAGACTAGACAGACAAGACTAGACAGACAAGACTAGACAGACAAGACTAGACAGACAAGACTAGACAGACAAGACTAGACAGACAAGACTAGACAGACAAGACTAGACAGACAAGACTAGACAGACAAGACTAGACAGACAAGACTAGACAGACAAGACTAGACAGACAAGACTAGACAGACAAGACTAGACAGACAAGACTAGACAGACAAGACTAGACAGACAAGACTAGACAGACAAGACTAGACAGACAAGACTAGACAGACAAGACTAGACAGACAAGACTAGACAGACAAGACTAGACAGACAAGAGCTAGACAGACAAGACTAGACAGACAAGACTAGACAGACAAGACTAGACAGACAAGACTAACAGACAAGACTAGACAGACAAGACTAGACAGACAAGACTAGACAGACAAGACTAGACAGACAAGACTAGACAGACAAGACTAGACAGACAAGACTAGACAGACAAGACTAGACAGACAAGACTAGACAGACAAGACTAGACAGACAAGACTAGACAGACAAGACTAGACAGACAAGACTAGACAGACAAGACTAGACAGACAAGACTAGACAGACAAGACTAGACAGACAAGACTAGACAGACAAGACTAGACAGACAAGACTAGACAGACAAGACTAGACAGACAAGACTAGACAGACAAGACTAGACAGACAAGACTAGACAGACAAGACTAGACAGACAAGACTAGACAGACAAGACTAGACAGACAAGACTAGACAGACAAGACTAGACAGACAAGACTAGACAGACAAGACTAGACAGACAAGACTAGACAGACAAGACTAGACAGACAAGACTAGACAGACAAGACTAGACAGACAAGACTAGACAGACAAGACTAGACAGACAAGACTAGACAGACAAGACTAGACAGACAAGACTAGACAGACAAGACTAGACAGACAAGACTAGACAGACAAGACTAGACAGACAAGACTAGACAGACAAGACTAGACAGACAAGACTAGACAGACAAGACTAGACAGACAAGACTAGACAGACAAGACTAGACAGACAAGACTAGACAGACAAGACTAGACAGACAAGACTAGACAGACAAGACTAGACAGACAAGACTAGACAGACAAGACTAGACAGACAAGACTAGACAGACAAGACTAGACAGACAAGACTAGACAGACAAGGACTAGACAGACAAGACTAGACAGACAAGACTAGACAGACAAGACTAGACAGACAAGACTAGACAGACAAGACTAGACAGACAAGACTAGACAGACAAGACTAGACCAGACAAGACTAGACAGACAAGACTAGACAGACAAGACTAGACAGACAAGACTAGACAGACAAGACTAGACAGACAAGACTAGACAGACAAGACTAGACAGACAAGACTAGACAGACAAGACTAGACAGACAAGACTAGACAGACAAGACTAGACAGACAAGACTAGACAGACAAGACTAGACAGACAAGGACTAGACAGACAAGACTAGACAGACAAGACTAGACAGACAAGACTAGACAGACAAGACTAGACAGACAGACTAGACAGACAAGACTAGACAGACAAGACTAGACAGACAAGACTAGACAGACAAGACTAGACAGACAAGACTAGACAGACAAGACTAGACAGACAAGACTAGACAGACAAGACTAGACAGACAAGACTAGACAGACAAGACTAGACAGACAAGACTAGACAGACAAGACTAGACAGACAAGACTAGACAGACAAGACTAGACAGACAAGACTAGACAGACAAGACTAGACCAGAGCAAGACTAGACAGACAAGACTAGACAGACAGACTAGACAGACAAGACTAGACAGACAAGACTAGACAGACAAGACTAGACAGACAAGACTAGACAGACAAGACTAGACAGACAAGACTAGACAGACAAGACTAGACAGACAAGACTAGACAGACAAGACTAGACAGACAAGACTAGACAGACAAGACTAGACAGACAAGACTAGACAGACAAGACTAGACAGACAAGACTAGACAGACAAGACTAGACAGACAAGACTAGACAGACAAGACTAGACAGACAAGACTAGACAGACAAGACTAGACAGACAAGACTAGACAGACAAGACTAGACAGACAAGACTAGACAGACAAGACTAGACAGACCAAGACTAGACAGACAAGACAGAAGAGACAAGACGAGACAGACAAGACTAGACAGACAAGACTAGACAGACAAGACTAGACAGACAAGACTAGACAGACAAGACTAGACAGACAAGACTAGACAGACAAGACTAGACAGATAAGACTAGACTAGACAAGACTAGACAGACAAGACTAGACAGACAAGACTAGACAGACAAGACTAGACAGACAAGACTAGACAGACAAGACTAGACAGACAAGACTAGACAGACAAGACTAGACAGACAAGACTAGACAGACAAGACTAGACAGACAAGACTAGACAGACAAGACTAGACAGACAAGACTAGACAGACAAGACTAGACAGACAAGACTAGACAGACAAGACTAGACAGACAAGACTAGACAGACAAGACTAGACAGACAAGACTAGACAGACAAGACTAGACAGACAAGACTAGACAGACAAGACTAGACAGACAAGACTAGACAGACAAGACTAGACAGACAAGACTAGACAGACAAGACTAGACAGACAAGACTAGACAGACAAGACTAGACAGACAAGACTAGACAGACAAGACTAGACAGACAAGACTAGACAGACAAGACTAGACAGACAAGACTAGACAGACAAGACTAGACAGACAAGACTAGACAGACAAGACTAGACAGACAAGACTAGACAGACAAGACTAGACAGACAAGACTAGACAGACAAGACTAGACAGACAAGACTAGACAGACAAGACTAGACAGACAAGACTAGACAGACAAGACTAGACAGACAAGACTAGACAGACAAGACTAGACAGACAAGACTAGACAGACAAGACTAGACAGACAAGACTAGACAGACAAGACTAGACAGACAAGACTAGACAGACAAGACTAGACAGACAAGACTAGACAGACAAGACTAGACAGACAAGACTAGACAGACAAGACTAGACAGACAAGACTAGACAGACAAGACTAGACAGACAAGACTAGACAGACAAGACTAGACAGACAAGACTAGACAGACAAGACTAGACAGACAAGACTAGACAGACAAGACTAGACAGACAAGACTAGACAGACAAGACTAGACAGACAAGACTAGACAGACAAGACTAGACAGACAAGACTAGACAGACAAGACTAGACAGACAAGACTAGACAGACAAGACTAGACAGACAAGACTAGACAGACAAGACTAGACAGACAAGACTAGACAGACAAGACTAGACAGACAAGACTAGACAGACAAGACTAGACAGACAAGACTAGACAGACAAGACTAGACAGACAAGACTAGACAGACAAGACTAGACAGACAAGACTAGACAGACAAGACTAGACAGACAAGACTAGACAGACAAGACTAGACAGACAAGACTAGACAGACAAGACTAGACAGACAAGACTAGACAGACAAGACTAGACAGACAAGACTAGACAGACAAGACTAGACAGACAAGACTAGACAGACAAGACTAGACAGACAAGACTAGACAGACAAGACTAGACAGACAAGACTAGACAGACAAGACTAGACAGACAAGACTAGACAGACAAGACTAGACAGACAAGACTAGACAGACAAGACTAGACAGACAAGACTAGACAGACAAGACTAGACAGACAAGACTAGACAGACAAGACTAGACAGACAAGACTAGACAGACAAGACTAGACAGACAAGACTAGACAGACAAGACTAGACAGACAAGACTAGACAGACAAGACTAGACAGACAAGACTAGACAGACAAGACTAGACAGACAAGACTAGACAGACAAGACTAGACAGACAAGACTAGACAGACAAGACTAGACAGACAAGACTAGACAGACAAGACTAGACAGACAAGACTAGACAGACAAGACTAGACAGACAAGACTAGACAGACAAGACTAGACAGACAAGACTAGACAGACAAGACTAGACAGACAAGACTAGACAGACAAGACTAGACAGACAAGACTAGACAGACAAGACTAGACAGACAAGACTAGACAGACAAGACTAGACAGACAAGACTAGACAGACAAGACTAGACAGACAAGACTAGACAGACAAGACTAGACAGACAAGACTAGACAGACAAGACTAGACAGACAAGACTAGACAGACAAGACTAGACAGACAAGACTAGACAGACAAGACTAGACAGACAAGACTAGACAGACAAGACTAGACAGACAAGACTAGACAGACAAGACTAGACAGACAAGACTAGACAGACAAGACTAGACAGACAAGACTAGACAGACAAGACTAGACAGACAAGACTAGACAGACAAGACTAGACAGACAAGACTAGACAGACAAGACTAGACAGACAAGACTAGACAGACAAGACTAGACAGACAAGACTAGACAGACAAGACTAGACAGACAAGACTAGACAGACAAGACTAGACAGACAAGACTAGACAGACAAGACTAGACAGACAAGACTAGACAGAC
>CALYMW010000566.1:0-14028 GCA_944588485.1 Phosphuga atrata
TAGATTTGTCAAATTTAAACAAATTATTTATAGTTCTGTTAAATTAAGAAATATTAATTCCCAGGTCTGTCAAATTTAGACAAATTATTCATAGATCTGTTAAATTTAGACTAATTAATTCTCAGGTCTGTGAAATTAAGACAAATTATTCATAAAGCTCGTAAATTTCGACAAATTTACTAAAAAATCTATCTAATTATGACAATTTAATTCACATAGATCCATCAAATTTTGACATTTTAAATCAGCGATCTTTTAAATTTAGTCAAATATTTTCTAGAACTGTTAAAATTTAGATAAATAAATTTTCCTTGATTTGTCAAAGTGGGACAAATTATTAATAGATCTGTTAAATTTAGACAAATCAATTCCAAGAGTTGTCAAATTTAGACATATTATTCATGGATATTTGAAATTTAGACAAATTATATCCCCAATTTCTCAAATTTACACAAATGATTCATAAATTTGTTAAGTTTGGACAAATTAATTCATAGATCTGTTAAGTTCAGACAAATTAATTCATAGATCTTTCAAATTATGACAATTTCATTCTCAGATCTGTCAAATTTTCATATTTTAAATCACAGTCTTGTCAAATCTAGACAAATTAATTCTCTGGTTTGACAAATTTAATTCAACAAATTATTCAAACCACTTCCCAATTTTGTCAGAATTAGACACAAATAATTACACATTATCCATGGATCTGTTAAATTTAGTCAAATCTGATTGATCTGTCAATGAATAGATCTGTCAAATTTAGACAAATTAATTACCAGATTTGTCAAATTTAGACAAATTATTCATCGATCTGTTAAATTTAGACAAATTAATTCATAGATCTTTCAAATTATGACAAATTCATTCATAGATCTGTCAAGTCTTGCTATTTTAAATCACAGATCTGTTAAATTTAGACAAGCTAATTCCCTGTTTTGTCAAATTTAGACAAATTATTCATAGATCTGTTAAAGTTAGACAAATCAATTCCCAGATTTGTCAAATTTCTACACATTATTCAAGGATCTGTTAAAAGACAAATTAATTCCCCGGTCCCTTAAATTTAGACAAATTATTTCTAGATCTGTTAAATTATTTCCTATGTCTGTCAAATTTAGACAAATTATTAATAAATATGTCAAATTTTTACATTTTAAATCACAGATATATCAAATTTAGACAAATTAATTCTCTGGTTTATCAATTTTAGACAAATTATTGATAGATCTGTTATATTTAGACAAATTAATTAGAAGATTTGTCAAATTTGGACAAATTATGTATCGATTTGTTAAATTTAGACAAATTATTCATATATATGTCAAATTTTGACATTTTAAATCATAGATCTGTCAAATTTAGACAAATTAATTCTCTGGTTTATCAGCTTTAGACAAATTATTGATAGATGTGTTAAATTTCGACAAATTAATTCATAGATTTATCAAATGGTGACAATAGACAAAATAAACAAAAATACATAGATCTGTTATATTGTTACATTTTAAATCACGAATATATTAATTTTAGACAAATTAATTCCCAGATTTCTTAAATTTAGACAAATTATCCATAGATGTGTTAAATTTAGACAAATTATTTTCCAAATTTATCAAATTAAGACAATTTAATTCATAGATCTGTAAAATTTTAAAACACAGATTAGTCAAATTTAGACAAATTAGTTTCCAAATTTAGACAAATTATTCATAGATGTGTTTAATTTATACACTTTAATTTCCAAATGTATCAAATTATGACAACTTAATTCATAGATCTATCAAATTGTTACATTTTAAATCACAGATTTGTCAAATTTAGACAAATTAATTCCTAAATTTGTCAAATTTAGACAAATTATTTATAATATTATGTTTGAAATCTAAACTGGTAAAAAAATGGTAATTCTGTGATATAAAATATCTAAATTTGACTGACCTGGCAATTAATTTATGAATTTATCTATATTTCGCAATTAATTTGTCTAAATTTTACAGATCTAAAATATCAAAAATTTAGATCTATAAATTAAATTGTCTTAATTTGATAAATTTGGAAATTAATTTGTCTAAATTTAACACAGCTATGAATAATTTGTCTAAATTTGAAAAAATTTGGAATTGATTTATTTCATTTTGACAAATCTGTGATTTAAAATGTCAAAATTTTACAATCTACGATTTAAATTGTGCTAATTTGATAAATCTATGAATTAAGTTGTCTAAATGTTACAGATCTATGAATAATTTGTCTAAATTTAACCAATCTGTGAATTAATTAGTCTAAATTTGATAGATCTAATAATTAAAATGGTAAATATGACAGATTTACTAAATAAAATCACATAATTGGATGATCTATTAGGTAATTTGTCTAAAATTAACAGGTCTATGAATTTAGACAAATTATTTATTAAATTAATAATAATTCCTGGCGCAACAGCCCATGACGGGCCAAGGCCTCCTCGCACGGCATACACTTGTGCTTGGTGTCTTGATCTTAGGCACAAGTGTCGGGAGGGTTTCGTGCAGATTTTACTGCGATGACATTGCCAGAGCCATCTACAGGAGAACGGTGGCTTATTTTTCACAATGTCCAGGATTCGAACACGGGACTTGCGGCTCCGAAGTCCGACACCTTGACTAATGGGCCACCACCGCCCATTTTTCATTCATTAAATTATTCAGACAAATTAATAACCAACTTTAGACAAATTATTTATAGATGTGTTAGATTTAGTCAAATTAATTCATAGATTTATCAAATTTTGACAATTTAATTCATAGAGCTGTCAAATTTTGACATTTTAAATTTAGACAAATTAATTTCTAAATCTAGACAAATTATTCATAGACTTGTTAAATTTAGACAAATTAATTTCCAAATCTTTCAAATTATGACAATTTAATTAATAGATCTGTTAAATTTTGACATTACAAATCTTAGATCTGTCAAATTTAGACAAATTAATTCCCAGATTGGTCAAATTTAGAGAAAGTATTCACTAATCTGTTAAATTTAAACAAATTAACTAATAGATTTATCAAATTTTGACAATTTAATTCATAGATCTGTTAAATATTGACATTACAAATTTTAGATCTGTCAAATTTAGACAAATTAATTACCAGATTGGTCAAATTTAGACAAAGTACTCACTAATCTGTGAAATTTAAACGAATTAACTAATTGATTTATTAAATTATAATAATTTAATTCATAGATCTGTCAAAATTTCACATTTTAACTCAGATCTATCAAATTTAGACAAATTAATTCCGAAATTTGTCAAATTTAGGCAAATTATTCATAGATGTGCTAATTTTAGACAATTTAACTAATAGATTTATCAAATTATGACAATTTAATTCACAAATCTGTCCAAATTTCACATTTTAAATCACAGATCTGTCAAATTTAGACAAATTAATTCCCCGATTTGTCAAATTTAGACAAATTCATAGATCTATTAACTTTAGACAAATAAATTCATAGATATATCAAATTATGACAATTTAATTCATAATCTCTTAAATTTAGACAATTTCATTCATACATCTGTCAAACTTTGTGGATTTAAAATAAAAAATTTGTTCACCTCATGCGATAAACATGCCAAATTTTGACATTTTAAACTCAAATTTAAATAATTTAATTCACAAATCAGTTAAACTTTGTGGATTTAAATTAAAGATATGTCGAATTTTGTGTAGTTGAAGTAAAAAAATTGTCAGTTTTTGATATTTTAAATCTCATATCCAACAAATTTATACAACTTAATACACATATCTGTGAACTCTGGATGTTTAAATCAAAGATCTGTCGAATTTTAGACAATACAGTTTGTTTCGGTAAATTTTAGACAGAAATATTGATATTAACCGAGTTTTAGACAAAGATTTCATAGAATAATCGTGTTTTAGACAAATATTCATTGAAGCATCGCATTTTAGAAAAAGATTGATTGAAAGTATTAATCAATCGCGTTTTAGACAAAGATTAATTCGAATAACCGAGTTTTAGACAAAGATTAACTGAAGCAATCAAGTTTTAAACAATCGAGTTTAAATTCTCTAATATTAGACAATGCAGTTTGTTTCGGCAAATTTCAAACAGAGATATTGATAATTAAGTTTTAGTCATAGATTTCGTGGAATGATCGTGTTGTAAACAAAGATTAATTGATAGAAATGTGTAAACAAAGTTTGCTTGAAATAATCGTATTTTAGACAAAGGTTAATTAGAATAATCTTGTTTTAGACAATATTGTTTGAAATAAACAAGTGAACATAAAAGAATCGAATGTTATCTCGAAATCGAAAGTTTCAACAATCCAGTTGGTATAGGCATAAATTAAAGAGATGCGTTTGTTCTAATCATGTATTAAACAATTCAAATTATCTGTTTTAAACAAACCCAAGTGATAAATAAACAATATATAGATATTTGGTAGACTTACCCAGCGTTTTTGCTTCAAAGATCTTGATGACTGTTGCACAGCTTCCACACTCACCTGATGCTCAGTGTAGACTGACATCAACGCACCGACTAAAGTCTAGAATACTCACGCCGTCGTTTGTTTATTTGCAGACTTCACAAGTAAACAAACGACGGCGTGACTATTGGCTATACTTTAGTCGATGCGTCGAGGTCAGTCTGCACTGAACCAAGCTAATCTTGTCTATCTAGTCTTCACTGTCTAGTCTAGTCTGCCTACTCTATAAATCTAGTCTATAGATAAATCTAGATTTTAGATAATATTGATAATCACGTTATGCTCGGTGTAGGCTGACCTTGACGCATCGACAAAGGTATACACAATACTCACGCCGTCGTTTGTTTACTTGTCAAGTTGGCAAATAAACAAACGACCGCGTGAGTATTAGCTATACTTTAGTCGGTGGGTCGTGGTCAGTCTACGCTGAGACAAACTAGTCTTGTCTGTCCAATCTATATTTCTAGTTCATAGATAAATCTAGATTCTGGATAATCCAAGGAAAATAGAATGTAAGAAAGAAAATAAGTAGAACTGTATATAGAATCGAATGGAATGTTTTTTTTTCTGTCTTTAAACATATTTTTGCAAAAAATTTAATACAAAACAGACAAAATGTGTTAAATTTTGATATTTTTAGACAAATTAGTTCATGATTTTTTCAAATTTACACAAATTATGTATAGATCTGTTAAATTTAGACAAATTAATTGACAGGTCTCTGAAATTTAGACAATTTATTCGCAGATCTGTTAAATTTAGACAAATTAATTAATAGATCTATCCAATTATTACAATTTAATTCCGGGGTGGGCAACCAACGGCCCGCGGGCAACTGCGGCCCGAGAAAGTGTTTAATACGGCCCGCGAAAATCTGTTTTAAATATATAAGAATTGGCCCGCAGATGGCAGAATGGCGATTCTTGAGACAAAGTGGCAAATTCTTAAAACTATTCAAAAATTTTTGATTTTCAGCATTTGCGGTATTTCAACGACTTTTGAGGATTTGTAAAATTGCTGACTTTCGTAAAGGGTAGAGGCTTGACGCAAACACTAATGCGCTCAAATACGTGAATGCGCATGCGTGCAAAAAAAAAATTCTGGCCCGCGTCAGCTAGTATGAACTCTGAGTGGTCCATCACCTAAAAAGGTTGCCCACCCCTGATTTAATTCATAGATTTGTCAAATCTTGACATTTAAAATCACAGATCTGTCAAATTTAGACAAATTAATTCTCTGGTTTGTCAAATTTTGACAAATTACCTCTAGAACTGTTAAATTTAGACAAATTAATTCCCAGATCTGTGAAATTTAAACAAATTAATCATAGATCTCCTAAATTTAGACAAATTAACCAATAGATTTATCAAATTATGTCAATTTAATTCATAGATCTAACAAATTTTGACATTTTAAATCAGTGATCTATTACATTTAGTTAAATTTAGACAAATTATTTCTAGAACTGTGAAATTTAGACAAATTAATTTTCCTTGATTTGTCAAAAAGAGATAATTTATTAATAAATTCGTTAAATGTAGACAGATCAATTCCCAGAGATGTCAAATTTAGACAAATTAATCATAAATTTGTGAAATTAAGACAAATTAACTCATAGATCTTTCAAATAATGACAATTTAATTCATAGATAGGTCAAGTCTTGACATATTAAATCACAGATCTGTCAAATTTATAAAGATTAATTTCTCTGGTTTTTCAAACTTAGAAAAATTATTAAATTGAGAGAAATAAATTCCCAGGTTTGTCAAATTTAGACAAATTATTCATAAATAAGTTAAATTTAAACTAATTAATTCATAGATCTTTCAAATTATGACAATTTTATTCATAGATCTGTCAAGTATTGACATTTTAAATCACAAATCTGTTAAATTTAGACAAATTACTTCTCTGGTTGTCAAATTTAGATAAATTATTTCAAGAACTACACAAATTATTGTATACAAATTGTTATACAAATTATTAATAGTTATGTTATATTGAGAAAAATGAATTCCCAGGTCTGTCAAATTTAGACAAATTATTCATAAATCTGTTAAATTTAGACAAATTAATTCTCAGGTGTGTGAAATTAAAACAAATTATTCATAGATCTCGTAAATTTAGATATATTTACTAATAGATCTATCTAAATTTGACAATTTATTTCATAGATCCATCAAATGTTGACATTTTAAATCAGCGATCTGTTAAATTTAGTCAAATTTAGACAAATTATTTCTAGAACTGTTAAATTTACACAAATAAATTTTCCTTGATTTGTCAAATTGAGATAACTTATTCATGGATCTGTTAAATTTAGACAAATTAAATCCCCGATTTCTCAAATTTATACAAATTATTCATAGATCTGTTAAGTTTAGACAAATTAATTCATAGGTCTGTTAAGTTCAGATAAATGAATTCATAGATCTTTCATATTATGAAAATTTCATTCAAAGATCTGTCAAGTTTTGACATTTTAAATCACTGTCCTGTCAAATTTAAACAAATTATTCTCTGGTTTGTCAAACTTAGACAAATTAGTTGTAGAACCCTTAAATTTTGACAAATTAATTCCTAGATGTCAGATTTAAACAAATTATTTATAGATCTGTGAAATCTGGACAAATTAATTCCATGATTTGTCAAATTTGGACAAATTATGTATCCATCTCTAATATATAGACAAAATAATTACCAGGTCTGTCAAATTTAGACAAATTATTCATAGATCCGTTAAATTTATACAAATTAACTAATAGATATATCCAATTATAACAATATAATTCAAAGATCTATGAAATTTAGACAAATCAATTTCCCAGAATTGTCAAATTTAGACACATTTTTTACACATTTTAGACACATTATTTATGGATCTGTTAAATTTAGAGAAATTAAATCCCCGAATTGCATTTCAAATGTAGACAAATTATTCATAGATCTGTTTAGACAATGTTTAGATAAAGTTTAGACAAATCAATTTATAAATCTTTCAAATCATGACAATTTCACTTATAGATCTGTCAAATTTTGACAATTTAAATCACAGATCTGTCAAATTTAGACTAATTAATTATCTGGTTTGACAAATTTTGACACAAATAATTACACATTATCCATGGATCTGTTAAATTTAGTCAAATAAATTCTCAGATTTGTGAAATTTAGACAAATTATTCACAGATTTGTTAAATTTAGACAAATTAATTCATAGTTCTTTCAAATTATGACAATTTAATTCATAGATCTGTCAAATTTTGACATTTTAAATCACAGATCTGTAAATTTTGGACATAATTATTGATTTTGTCAAATTTATTCAAATTATTGAAATCAATTCCCAGTTTTGTCAAATTTAGACACATTTTCCATGGATCGGTTCAATTTAGACAAAAAAATACCAGATTTGTCAGATTTAGACAAATTATTAATAAATCTGTTAAATTCAGACAAATTTATACATAGATCTTTTAAATTATGACAATTTAATTCATAGAACTGTCAAATTGTTACATTTTAAAACACAGATTTGTCAAATTTAGACAAATTAATCCCTAAATTTGTCAAATTTAGACAAATTATTCATAGATTTTTGAAATCTAAATTTGATAAATCTGTGATTTAAAATATCTAAATTTGGCAGACATGAAAATTAATTTATGAATAAATTGTTTAAATTTGGGAATTAATTTGTTTAAATTTGACAGATCTAAGATTTAAAATGTCAAAATTTTAGAGATCTATGAAATAAATTGTCTTAATTTGCTAAAATTTTGAAACTAATTTGCCTAAATTTAACATATCTATGGATGTGTCTAAATCTGACCAATTTTGAAATTGATTTGTTTAATTTTGACAAATCTGTGATTTAAAATGTCAATATTTTACAATCTACCAATTAAATTGTGTTAATTTCATAAATCTATGAATTAAATTGTCTAAATTTTACAGATCTATTAATAATTTGTCTAAATATGAAGATCTAATAATTAAAATGTTAAAATATAAAGGATCTATTAATTAAATTGTCATAATTGGATAGATATATTAGGTAGTTTAAATTTAACATCTAAATTTAGACAAATTATTCATTAAATTATTCAGACAAATTAATTGCCAAATTTAGACAAATTATTTATAGATGTGTTAGATTTAGACAAATTAATTCATAGATTTATCAAATTATGACAATATAATTCATAGAGCTGTCAAATTTTGACATTTTAAATCACATATCTGTCAAATTTAGACAAATTAATTCCCCGATTTGACAAATTATTCATAGATCTGTTAACTTTAGACAAATTAATTCATAGATATATTAAATTGTGACAATTTAATTCATAGATCTCTTAAATTTAGACAATTTAATTCATACATCTGTCAAACTTTGTTGATTTAAAATAAAAAATTTGTTCACTTAATGCGATAAACATGTCAAATTTGGACATTTTAAACTCAAATTTAAATAATTTAATTCACAAATCAATTAAACTTTAAATCAAAGATTTAAATCAAAGATATGTCGAATTTTGTGTAGTTGAAGTAAAAAAATTGTCAGTTTTTGATATTTTAAATCACATATCCAACAAATTTATACAACTTAATACACATATCTGTCAACTCTGGATGTTTAAACCAAAGATCTGTCGAATTTTAGACAATACAGTTTGTTTCGGTAAATATTAGACAGAAATATTGATATTAACCGAGTTTTAGACAAAGATTTCATAGAATAATCGTGTTTTAGACAAATATTCATTGAAGCATCGCATTTTAGAAAAAGATTGATTGAAAGAATTAATCAATCGCGTTTTAGACAAAGATTAATTCGAATAACCGAGTTTTAGACAAAGATTAACTGAAGCAATCAAGTTTTAAAGAATCGAGTTTAAATTATCTAATATTAGACAATGCCGTTTGTTTCGACAAATTTCAAACAGAGATATTGATAATAACCGATTTTAGTCAAAGATTTCATTGAATGATCGTGTTGTAAACAAATATTCATTGATAGAAATGTGTTCAAAACAAAGTTTGCTTGAAATAATCGTATTTTAGACAAAGATTAATTGGAATAATCGAGTTTTAGACAACATTGATTGAAATAAACAAGTGTTGAAAAGAATCGAATGTTATCTGGAAATCGCTGTTAAAGTTTCAACAATCCAGTTGGTATAGGCATAAATTAAAGAGATGCGTTTGTTCTAATCAAGTTTTAAACAATTAAAAATAACTGTTTTCACACAAACAAGCTTTAAACAAACTCAAGTGATAAATAAACAATATATTTTGATAATTGGTAGACTTACCCTGCGTTTTTGCTTCAAAGATCTTGCCGACTGTTGCACAGCTTCCACACTCACCTAATGCTCAGTGTAGACTGACCTCGACGTACCGACTAAAGTGTAGAATACTCACGCCGTCGTTTGTTTATTTGCGAACTTCACAAGTAAACAAACGACGGCGTGACTATTGGCTATACTTTAGTCGGTGCGTCGAGGTCAGTCTGCACTGAACCAATCTAATCTTGTCTATCTAGTCTTCACTGTCTAGTCTAGGCTGCCTTCTCTATAAATCTAGTCTACAGATAAATCTAGATTTTAGATAATCGTGATAATCACGTAATGTTCAGTGTAGACTGACCTTGACCCACCGACTAAGGTATACACAATACTCACGCCGTCGTTTGTTTACTTCTCAAGTTGACAAATAAACAAATGACGGCGTAAGTATTCTACACTTTAGTCGGTGGGTCATGGTCGTCAGTCGACGCTGAGACTAGTCTTGTCTGTCCAGTCTATAATTCTAGATTATAGTTAAATCTAGATTCTAAATTATCCAAGGAAAATAGAAGGTAAGAAAGAAAATAAGTAGAGTTGTATATAGAATCAAATGGAATGTTTTTTTTCTGTCTTTACAAATTTTTGCAAAAATTTTAATACAAAACAGACAAAATGTGTTAAATTTTTGTATTTTTATACAAATTAGTTTACTGTTTTGTCAAATTTAGACAAATTATTTATAGATCTGTTAAATTTAAACAAATTAATTCCCAGGTCTGTGAAATTTAGACAAATTACTCATAGATCTGTAAAATTTAGACAAATTAACTAATAGATCTATCCAATTATGACAATTTAATTCATGAATCTATCAAATTTTGACATTTTTAATCAGATCAGTCAAATTTAGACAAATTAATTATTTGGTTTGTCAAATTTAGACAAATTAGTTGTAGAACCCTTCAATTTAGACAAATTAATTCCTAGATTTGTCAAATTTAGGCAAATTATTTATAGATCCATTAAATTTAGACAAATTATTTCCAAGATTTGTCAAAGTTGGACAAATTATGTATCGATCTGTTAAATATAGACAAATTAATTCCCAGGTCTGTCAACTTTAGACAAACTATTCATAGATCTGCTAAATTTATACAAATTAACTAATAGATCTATCCAATTATGACAATTTAATTCATAAATCTATCAAATATTGAAATTTAAACAAATTATTTCTAGAACTGTTAAATTTAAACAAATGAATATTCCTAAATTTGTCAAATTGAGATAAATTATTAATAGATCTGTTAAATTTAGACAAATCAATTCCCTAAAGTTGTCAAATTTAGACACATTATTCATAGGTCTGCTAAATTTAAACAAATTAAATCCCCGATTTACCAAATTTAGACAAATTATTCATAGATCTTTTAAGTTTAGACAAATCAATTTATAGATCTTTCAAATCATGACAATTTCATTCATAGATCTGTCAAATTTAGACAAATTAAATCTCTGGTTTGACACATTTAGACACAAATAATTACACATTATGGATCTATTAAATTTACAATTAGTCAAATAAATTCCCAGATTTGTCAAATTTAGACAAATTATTAATAGATTTGTTAAATTTAGACAAATTAATTTATAGTTGTTTCAAATTATGACAATTTAATTCATAGATCTGTCAAATCTTGACATTTTAAATGACGGATCTGTCAAATTTAGACACATTAAGTCTCTCGTTTGACAAATTGTGGCAAATTATTCAAATCAATTCCCAGATTTATCAAATTTAAACAAATTATTCATAGATCTGTTAAATTTAGACAAATTAATTCATAGATTTTTCAAATTATGACAATTTAATTCATAGATCTGTCAAATCTTGACATTTTAAATCACAGAACTGTCAAATTTAGACAAATTAATTCTCTAGTTTATCAAATTTACACAAATTATCATAGATCTGTTGAAGTTAGACAAATTAATTCGTAGTATTTTCACTGACAATTTAATTTTGCCAGATTTGTGAGATTTAGACAAATTATTCATAGATCTGTTAAATTTAGACAAAGTAATTCATATATTTATAAAATTATGACAATTTAATTCATAGAGCTGTCAAATTTTGACCTTTACAATCACAGATTTGTCAAATTTAGACAAAATAATTCCAAAATTTATGAATAATTTGTCCAAATTTGCCAAATTTGGTAATTAATTTGTCTAATTTTGCCAAACCTGTGATTTAAAATGTCATTTTACAATATATGAATTAAAATGTCTAAATTTGATAAATCTATTAATTAATTTGTCTATATTTAACAGATCTATGAATAATTTGTCTAAATTTGACCAATCTGTGAATTAATTTGTCTAAATTTTATAGATTTAATGTTTAAAATGTTAAAATTTGACAGATCTATAAATTAAATTGTCATGATTGAATAGATCTATTAGGTAATTTGACTCATTTAACAGATCTATGAATTTAGACAAATTATTCATAGAAGTTAAATTTAGACAAGTTCATTCCATTCATTTTAGACAATTTTTTTTTTCATTTAGACAAATTTACCAACTCATGATCTGTCAAATTTTGACATTTCAAATCTTAGATCTGTCAAATTTAGACAAATTAATTCCTACATTGGTCTAATTTAGACAAATTATTGTTTGATCTGTTGAATCTAAACAAATTAACTAATGGATTGATCAAATTATGATCAAATTTAATGCATAGATCTGTTAATTTTTGACATTTAAATCACAGTTCAGTCTAATTTAGACAAATTAATTCCCCGATTTGTCAAATTTAGACAAATTATTCATATATGTTTTAAATTTAGACAAATTAGTTCATAGATATATCAAATTATGACAATTTAATTCACAAATCTGTGAAACTTTGCAGATTTAAATCACAGTTTTGTCAAGTTTTTAGATTTTGTGTAGTTGAAGTAAAAAATTTTTGACATTTTAAATCACAAAACCAACAAATTTAGACAATTTAATTCACATCTCTCAAATCTTGATGTTTAAATCAGAGATCTGTCTAATTTTGATAAACATATCACATTTTGACATTTGAAACCACAAATCTGGCAAATGTAGACAATTTAATTTACTGATCTTTCAAACTTTGATGATTTCAAAGGAAATCAAAGATGATAATTTTATGTAGTTCAATTAAAAAAATTGTGACATTTTAAATTACAGTTCAGTCAAATTTAGACAAATTAATTCCCAGATTGGTCAAATTTAGACAAATTATTCATAGATGTGTAAAATTTAGACAAATGAATTCCAAAATTTATCAAATTATGACAATTTAATTCATAGATCTGTTAAACTTTGACATTTCTAATCTCAGATCTATCAAATGTAGACAAATTAATTCCCAGAATGGTCAAATTTAGACAAATTATTCATGGTTGTGTTAACTTTAGAGATTAGTAGATCTTTAGAAATTCTTAGATTTATTAAATTATGATAATTTAATTCAAAAATATGTCAAATTTTGAGTTTTTAAATCACAGATTTGTCAAATTTAGACAAATTATTCATACATGTGTTAACTTTAGACAAATGAATTCATAGGTTTATTAAATTATGACAATTTAATTCATAGATCTGTCAAATTTTGAGTTTTGAAATCACAGATTTTTTCAAATTTAGACAAATTAATTCCTATGTTTGTCAAATTTAGACAAATTATTCATAGATGTGTTAAATTATGAGAAATTAATTCATAGATCTATCAAATTATGACAATTTAATTCAAATATCTGTCAACTTTTCACATTTTAAATCTCAGATCTTTCAATTTTAGATAAATTTTTAAATTTAACAAACAGACAAATGATTCATTGATTTGTCAAATTTAGACAAATTAATTCCTAAATTTATCAAATTTAGACAAATTATTCATAGATCTGTTAAACTTAGACAAAAAAATTAATAATTAGTCAAATTTTGACATTTTAAATCTAAGATCTGTCAAATTTAGACAAATTAATTCCCAGATTTGTCAAATTTAGACAAATTATTCAAAAATCTGTTAAACTTAGACAAATTAATTCATAATCAGCCAAATTTTGACATTTTAAATTTGAGATCTGTCAAATTTAGAAAAATTAATTCCCGGATTTGTAAAATTTAGACAAATTATTCATAAAACTTAGACAAATTAATGTCAAATTTTGACATTATAAATCTAGGATTTGTCAAAT
>CALYMW010000567.1:0-15065 GCA_944588485.1 Phosphuga atrata
AATATAGAACCGTATTCAAGAATAGATCTTACATAGCTGTTATACAGCATAGTTATAGCTGAGGTATTATCAATTCCCCGACAGTTTCTGATTATAAAACCAAGGGCTTTAGAGGCCTTGGAAACGGAAGCTAGTATATGTTTAGCAAAGGAAAGCCTGGAATCAAATAGTATACCCAGGTCCCTAATCGAGTCGCAGCGATCTAACGGAAAGTTGTGTAAGGTGTATGTGTACAAGAGCGGATGTATCAGTCGTGAGAAAGTAACACTCTTGGCATTTACTAATATTAAGAACCCAACCTATTATCATCGCACCACCTCGCCAATAAGTTAATGGTTATCTTGTAGAACACAGCAGTCCCCATGATCTTTTATTTGTAAATAAATTTTAACATCGTCAGCAAAGAATAAATGAGGCACAGTGAAGACTTTACTAAGATCATTGATGAACAAGTTGAATAATAAAGGCCCCGAGATTTGATCCCTGAGGGACACCAGAGGTGGCAACAAAACTCGAAGAAGAGTATCCTCTGTGAAAGATATACTGCTCACGATCTTCAAGGTATGAAGACAGTAAGTTCATCAAGTTATTTCCCAGACCAAAAGAATTCAACTTACTAACAATGATTGCATGATCAATGGAGTCGAAAGCCTTGGCAAAGTCGGTATAGATGCAGTCAAACCTGACCTCTATTATCGAGCACTGCAGTGGTAAACTGACTGAAGTTAATTAGGTTAGTCAGTAGTAGATACGTCCTTTCATGATAGCCGTGCTGGTTTGGCGAAAATAAGTTGTCTGATACGGGGAAAGATGGATGAGTATAAAATGGTCTCAAAGATTTTAGAAAAGTTAGAGATAATAGAAATTGGCCGATAGTTCTTAATATCAGAGAGTGCACCCGACTTATGAATGTGGACAGATCTTAGTTGTTTTCCAGATTGAAGGAAATGAGCTTTCAGAAAGAATCATGTTAAACAGTTTGGTGAGCGGAGTCACAAAGCAAGGAGCACAATCACGTATCAAGAATGCAGGGATCATGTCAACACCACTGGTCAAACAACCCGTAGTCCTGTCTGATAGCCGACAATACATCATCTTCTGTAATCAAACCAAGATTGATCAATGGGAGATTTAAACCATCAGTAATTGAACAGTTGGACTCCAAGAGAGGAAGGTTTATACACTCCTTTAAAGTATTTAGCAAAGCCATCGACAATTGCTTGAGGGGAGCTAAAGGAGGACTCATCCAGAAACATTTGGGCAGGAATGCGGTTTTGGCGCTTCTTCGTACGAATGAAGGACCAGAAGCATTTAGGATCGGAGGAAATGCTATTGGCAGCAGATTTAATAAAGTCAGAATAGGCAAAGCGTATCAGGACCTTAACTTGAGCTCTGATAGACTTAAACCTGTTGAAGTCCTGCAAGTCTTTAGATCTTTTAAAAGTACGAAGTAGAACTTGTTTCCTGCGAATACCTTTGATAATCGAGGGTGTAAACCAAGACGGATAAGTAGAATTAGACGAAGATCGAATTGGAACGAACCTATCAAGGGCAGAGTAAAGGAATGAGTAAAACTCAGTTAGACATTCGGTAGATGATTGACAGTTACTGATAAAAGAATAGTCATTACTGCATAACACCTGATAGAGAGAGGGAAAATCAGCCCGCCGGAAATTGTAGGACTTGGAAATACGGTTGATGCTATTCTGACCGTTAGTAATGGACTGTGGCACATAGCGACGACTGTTAAGAATCGAGAACCAAGCTACAAGGGCGGGGGTGATGGACATCCTCAGGCACAATTGGACATTGCTCCTTAATAATACTTGCACTCATATCGCTAAAAACTAAATCCAGCATATTATTACTCGCATTGACAATAGTATTTAATTGCATGAGATTACATAGAGATAGAAAATTGTCAATAGAAGAAAATTTTCTGGGTATTGGGTTACTCCTAGATAGATTAAAGTCACCAGTTATGACAATATTATCATAAGTAAATGAAATAAGGAAGATTTCAAGGTGCTCAAAGTAGTCTTGTCTGTCTAGTCTTGTCTGTTTAGTCTTGTCTGTCTAGTCTTGTCTGTCTAGTCTTGTCTGTCTAGTCTTGTCTGTCTAGTCTTGTCTGTCCTAGTCTTGTCTGTCTAGTCTTGTCTGTCTAGTCTTGTCATGTCTAGTCTTGTCTGTCTAGTCTTGTCTGTCTAGTCCTGTCTGTCTACTCTTGTCTGTCTACTCTTGTCTGTCTAGTCTTGTCTGTCTAGTCTGTCTGTCTAGTCTTGTCTGTCTAGTCTTGTCTGTCTAGTCTTGTCTGTCTAGTCTTGTCTGTCTAGTCTTGTCTGTCTAGTCTTGTCTGTCTAGTCTTGTCTGTCTAGTCTTGTCTGGTCTAGTCTTGTCTGTCTAGTCTTGTCTGTCTAGTCTTGTCTGTCTAGTCTTGTCTGTCTAGTCTTGTCTGTCTGGTTTGTCTGTCTAGTCGTGTCCTGTCTAGTCTTGTCTGTCTAGTCGTGTCTGTCTAGTCTTGTCTGTCTAGTCTTGTCTGTCTAGTCTTGTCTGTCTAGTCTTGTCTGTCTAGTCTTGTCTGTCTAGTCTTGGTCTGTCTAGTCTTGTCTGTCTAGTCTTGTCTGTCTAGTCTTGTCTGTCTAGTCTTGTCTGTCTAGTCTTGTCTGTCTAGTCTTGTCTGTCTAGTCTTGTCTGTCTAGTCTTGTCTGTCTAGTCTTGTCTGTCTAGTCTTGTCTGTCTAGTCTTGTCTGTCTAGTCTTGTCTGTCTAGTCTTGTCTGTCTAGTCTTGTCTGTCTAGTCTTGTCTGTCTAGTCTTGTCTGTCTAGTCTTGTCTGTCTAGTCTTGTCTGTCTAGTCTTGTCTGTCCTAGTCTTGTCTGTCTAGTCTTGTCTGTCTAGTCTTGTCTGTCTAGTCTTGTCTGTCTAGTCTTAGTCTTGTCTGTCTAGTCTTGTCTGTCTAGTCTTGTCTGTCTAGTCTTGTCTGTCTAGTCTTGTCCTGTCTAGTCCTTGTCTGTCTAGTCTTGTCTGTCTAGTCTTGTCTGTCTAGTCTTGTCTGTCTAGTCTTGTCTGTCTAGTCTTGTCTGTCTAGTCTTGTCTGTCTAGTCTTGTCTGTCTAGTCTTGTCTGTCTAGTCTTGTCTGTCTAGTCTTGTCTGTCTAGTCTTGTCTGTCTAGTCTTGTCTGTCTAGTCTTGTCTGTCTAGTCTTGTCTGTCTAGTCTTGTCTGTCTAGTCTTGTCTGTCTAGTCTTGGTCTGTCTAGTCTTGTCTGTCTAGTCTTGTCTGTCTAGTCTTGTCTGTCTAGTCTTGTCTGTCTAGTCTTGTCTGTCTAGTCTTGTCTGTCTAGTCTTGTCTGTCTAGTCTTGTCTGTCTAGTCTTGTCTGTCTAGTCTAGTCTTGTCTGTCTAGTCTTGTCTGTCTAGTCTTGTCTGTCTAGTCATGTCTGTCTAGTCTTGTCTGTCTAGTCTTGTCTGTCTAGTCTTGTCTGTCTAGTCTTGTCGGTCTAGTCTTGTCTGTCTAGTCTTGTCTGTCTAGTCTTGTCTGTCTAGTCTTGTCTGTCTAGTCTTGTCTGTCTAGTCTTGTCTGTCTAGTCTTGTCTGTCTTGGTCTTGTCGGTCTAGTCTTGTCTGTCTAGTCTTGTCTGTCGAGTCTTGTCTGTCTAGTCTTGTCTGTCCTAGTCTTGTCTGTCTAGTCTTGTCTGTCTAGTCTTGTCTGTCTAGTCTTGTCTGTCTAGTCTTGTCTGTCTAGTCTTGTCTGTCTAGTCTTGTCTGTCTAGTCTTGTCTGTCTAGTCTTGTCTGTCTAGTCTTGTCTGTCTAGTCTTGTCTGTCTAGTCTTGTCTGTCTAGTCTTGTCTCTCTTTAGTCTTGTCTGTCTAGTCTTGTCTAGACTTGTCTGTCTAGTCTTGTCTGTCTAGTCTTGTCTGTCTAGTCCTTGTCTGTCTAGTCCTTGTCCTGTCTAGTCCTTGTCTGTCTACTCTTGTCTGTCTAGTCTTGTCTGTCTAGTCTTGTCTGTCTAGTCTTGTTGTCTAGTCTTGTCTGTCTAGTCTTGTCTGTCTAGTCTTGGTCTGTCTAGTCTTGTCTGTCTAGTCTTGTCTGTCTAGTCTTGTCTGTCTAGTCTTGTCTGTCTAGTCTTGTCTGTCTAGTCTTGTCTGTCTAGTCTTGTCTGTCTAGTCTTGTCTGTCTAGTCTTGTCTGTCTAGTCTTGTCCTGTCTAGTCTTGTCTGTCTAGTCTTGTCTGTCTAGTCTTGTCTGTCTAGTCTTGTCTGTCTAGTCTTGTCTGTCTAGTCTTGTCTGTCCTAGTCTTGTCTGTCTAGTCTTGTCTGTCTAGTCTTGTCTGTCTAGTCTTGTCTGTCTAGTCTTGTCTGTCTAGTCTTGTCTGTCTAGTCTTGTCTGTCTAGTCTTGTCTGTCTAGTCCTTGTCTGTCTAGTCTTGTCTGTCTAGTCTTGTCTGTCTAGTCTTGTCTGTCTAGTCTTGTCTGTCTAGTCTTGTCTGTCTAGTCTTGTCTGTCTAGTCTTGTCTGTCTAGTCTTGCTGTCTAGTCCTTGTCTGTCTTGTCCTTGTCTGTCTAGTCTTGTCTGTCTAGTCTTGTCTGTCTAGTCTTGTCTGTCTAGTCTTGTCTGTCTAGGTCTTGTCTGTCTAGTCTTGTCTGTCTAGTCTTGTCTGTCTAGTCTTGTCTGTCTAGTCTTGTCTGTCTAGTCTTGTCTGTCTAGTCTTGTTTGTCTAGTCTTGTCTGTCTAGTCTTGTCTGTCTAGTCTTGTCTGTCTAGTCTTGTCCTGTCTAGTCTTGTCTGTCTATTCTTGTCCTGTCTAGTCTTGTCTGTCTAGTCTTGTCTGTCTAGTCTTGTCTGTCTAGTCTTGTCTGTCTAGGACTTGTCTGTCTAGTCTTGTCTGTCTAGTCTTGTCTGTATAGTCTTGTCTGTCTAGTCTTGTCTGTCGAGTCTTGTCTGTCTAGTCTTGTCTGTCTAGTCTTGTCTGTCTAGTCTTGTCTGTCTAGTCTTGTCTGTCTAGTCTTGTCTGTCTAGTCTTGTCTGTCTGGTCTTGTCTGTCTAGTCTTGTCTGTAAAGTCTTGTCTGTCCAGTCTTGTCTGTCCAGTCTTGTCTGTCTAGTCTTGTCTGTCTAGTCTTGTCTGTCTAGTCTTGTCTGTCTAGTCTTGTCTGTCTAGTCTTGTCTGTCTAGTCTTGTCAGTCTAGTCTTGTCTGTCTAGTCTTGTCTGTCTAGTCTTGTCTGTCTAGTCTTGTCTGTCTAGTCTGGTCTGTCTAGTCTCGTCTGTCTAGTCTCGTCTGTCTAGTCTGGTCTGTCTAGTCTTGTCTGTCTAGTCTTGTCTGTCTAGTCTTGTCTGTCTAGTCTCGTCTGTCTAGTCTCGTCTGTCTAGTCTGTCTAGTCTTGTCTGTCTAGTCTTGTCTGTCTAGTCCTTGTCTGTCTAGTCTTGTCTGTCTAGTCTTGTCTGTCTAGTCTTGTCTGTCTAGTCTTGTCTGTCTAGTCTTGTCTGTCTAGTCTTGTCTGTCTAGTCTTGTCTGTCTAGTCCTTGTCTGTCTAGTCTTGTCTGTCTAGTCTTGTCTGTCTAGTCTTGTCTGTCTAGTCTTGTCTGTCTAGTCTTGTCTGTCTAGTCTTGTCTGTCTAGTCTTGTCTGTCTAGTCTTGTCTGTCTAGTCTTGTCTGTCTAGTCTTGTCTGTCTAGTCTTGTCTGTCTAGTCTTGTCTGTCTAGTCTTGTCTGTCTAGTCTTGTCTGTCTAGTCTTGTCTGTCTAGTCTTGTCTGTCTAGTCTTGTCTGTCTAGTCTTGTCTGTCTAGTCTTGTCTGTCTAGTCTTGTCTGTCTAGTCTTGTCTGTCTAGTCTTGTCTTGTCTAGTCTTGTCTGTCTAGTCTTGTCTGTCTAGTCTTGTCTGTCTAGTCTTGTCTGTCTAGTCTTGTCTGTCTAGTCTTGTCTGTCTAGTCTTGTCTGTCTAGTCTTGTCTGTCTAGTCTTGTCTGTCTAGTCTTGTCTGTCTAGTCTTGTCTGTCTAGTCTTGTCTGTCAGTCTTGTCTGTCTAGTCTTGTCTGTCTAGTTCTTGTCTGTCTAGTCTTGTCTGTCTAGTCTTGTCTGTCTAGTCTTGTCTGTCTAGTCTTGTCTGTCAAGTCTTGTCTGTCTAGTCTTGTCTGTCTAGTCTTGTCTGTCCTAGTCTTGTCTGTCTAGTCTTGTCTGTCTAGTCTTGTCTGTCTAGTCTTGTCTGTCTAGTCTTGTCTGTCTAGTCTTGTCTGTCTAGTCTTGTCTGTCTAGTCTTGTCTGTCTAGTCTTGTCTGTCTAGTCTTGTCTGTCTAGTCTTGTCTGTCTAGTCTTGTCTGTCTAGTCTTGTCTGTCTAGTCTTGTCTGTCTAGTCTTGTCTGTCTAGTCTTGTCTGTCTAGTCTTGTCTGTCTAGTCTTGTCTGTCTAGTCTTGTCTGTCTAGTCTTGTCTGTCCTAGTCTTGTCTGTCTAGTCTTGTCTGTCTAGTCTTGTCTGTCTAGTCTTGTCTGTCTAGTCTTGTCTGTCTAGTCTTGTCTGTCTAGTCTTGTCTGTCTAGTCTTGTCTGTCTAGTCTTGTCTGTCTAGTCTTGTCTGTCTAGTCTTGTCTGTCTAGTCTTGTCTGTCTAGTCTTGTCTGTCTAGTCTTGTCTGTCTAGTCTTGTCTGTCTAGTCTTGTCTGTCTAGTCTTGTCTGTCTAGTCTTGTCTGTCTAGTCTTGTCTGTCTAGTCTTGTCTGTCTAGTCTTGTCTGTCTAGTCTTGTCTGTCTAGTCTTGTCTGTCTAGTCTTGTCTGTCTAGTCTTGTCTGTCTAGTCTTGTCTGTCTAGTCTTGTCTGTCTAGTTCTTGTCTGTCTAGTCTTGTCTGTCTAGTCTTGTCTGTCTAGTCTTGTCTGTCTAGTCTTGTCTGTCTAGTCTTGTCTGTCTAGTCTTGTCTGTCTAGTCTTGTCTGTCTAGTCTTGTCTGTCTAGTCTTGTCTGTCTAGTCTTGTCTGTCTAGTCTTGTCTGTCTAGTCTTGTCTGTCTAGTCTTGTCTGTCTAGTCTTGTCTGTCTAGTCTTGTCTGTCTAGTCTTGTCTGTCTGTCTTGTCTGTCTAGTCTTGTCTGTCTAGTCTTGTCTGTCTAGTCTTGTCCTGTCTAGTCTTGTCTGTCTAGTCTTGTCTGTCTAGTCTTGTCTGTCTAGTCTTGTCTGTCTAGTCTTGTCTGTCTAGTCTTGTCTGTCTAGTCTTGTCTGTCTAGTCTTGTCTGTCTAGTCTTGTCTGTCTAGTGTGTCTGTTAGTCTTGTCTGTCTAGTCTTGTCTGTCTAGTCTTGTCTGTCTAGTCTTGTCTGTCTAGTCTTGTCTGTCTAGTCTTGTCTGTCTAGTCTTGTCTGTCTAGTCTTGTCTGTCTAGTCTTGTCTGTCTAGTCTTGTCTGTCTAGTCTTGTCTGTCTAGTCTTGTCTGTCTAGTCTTGTCTGTCTAGTCTTGTCTGTCTAGTCTTGTCTGTCTAGTCTTGTCTGTCTAGTCTTGTCTGTCTAGTCTTGTCTGTCTAGGTCTTGTCTGTCTAGTCTTGTCTGTCTAGTCTTGTCTGTCTAGTCTTGTCTGTCTAGTCTTGTCTGTCTAGTCTTGTCTGTCTAGTCTTGTCTGTCTAGTCTTGTCTGTCTAGTCTTGTCTGTCTAGTCTTGTCTGTCTAGTCTTGTCTGTCTAGTCTTGTCTGTCTAGTCTTGTCTGTCTAGTCTTGTCTGTCTAGTCTTGTCTGTCTAGTCTTGTCTGTCTAGTCTTGTCTGTCTAGTCTTGTCTGTCTAGTCTTGTCTGTCTAGTCTTGTCTGTCTAGTCTTGTCTGTCTAGTCTTGTCTGTCTAGTCTTGTCTGTCTAGTCTTGTCTGTCTAGTCTTGTCTGTCTAGTCTTGTCTGTCTAGTCTTGTCTGTCTAGTTGTCTAGTCTTGTCTGTAGTTGTCTGTCTAGTCTTGTCTGTCTAGTCTTGTCTGTCTAGTCTTGTCTGTCTAGTCTTGGTCTGTCTAGTCTTGTCTGTCTAGTCTTGTCTGTCTAGTCTTGTCTGTCTAGGTCTTGTCTGTCTAGTCTTGTCTGTCTAGTATTGTCTGTCTAGTCTTGTCTCTCTAGTCGCTTGTCTGTCTAGTCTTGTCTGTCTAGTCTTGTAGTCTTGTCTGTCTAGTCTTGTCTGTCTAGTCTTGTCTGTCTAGTCTTGTCTGTCTAGTCTTGTCTGTCTAGTCTTGTCTGTCTAGTCCTGTCTGTCTAGTCTTGTCTGTCTAGTCTTGTCTGTCTAGTCTTGTCTGTCTAGTCTTGTCTGTCTAGTCTTGTCTGTCTAGTCTTGTCTGTCTAGTCTTGTCTGTCTAGTCTTGTCTGTCTAGTCTTGTCTGTCTAGTCTTGTCTGTCTAGTCTTGTCTGTCTAGTCTTGTCTGTCTAGTCTTGTCTGTCTAGTCTTGTCTGTCTAGTCTTGTCTGTCTAGTCTTGTCTGTCTAGTCTTGTCTGTCTAGTCTTGTCTGTCTAGTCTTGTCTGTCTAGTCTTGTCTGTCTAGTCTTGTCTGTCTAGTCTTGTCTGTCTAGTCTTGTCTGTCTAGTCTTGTCTGTCTAGTCTTGTCTGTCTAGTCTTGTCTGTCTAGTCTTGTCGGTCTAGTCTTGTCTGTCTAGTCTTGTCTGTCTAGTCTTGTCTGTCTAGTCTTGTCTGTCTAGTCTTGTCTGTCTAGTCTTGTCTGTCTAGTCTTGTCTGTCTAGTCTTGTCTGTCTAGTCTTGTCTGTCTAGTCTTGTCTGTCTAGTCTTGTCTGTCTAGTCTTGTCTGTCTAGTCTTGTCTGTCTAGTCCTTGTCTGTCTAGTCTTGTCTGTCTAGTCTTGTCTGTCTAGTCTTGTCTGTCTAGTCATGTCTGTCTACCTCTTGTCTGTCTAGTCTTGTCTGTCTGAGTCTTTGTCTGTCTAGTCTTGTCTGTCTAGTCTTGTCTGTCTAGTCTTGTCTGTCTAGTCTTGTCTGTCTAGTCTTGTCTGTCTAGTCTTGTCTGTCTAGTCTTGTCTGTCTAGTCTTGTCTGTCTAGTCTTGTCTGTCTAGTCTTGTCTGTCTAGTCTTGTCTGTCTAGTCTTGTCTGTCTAGTCTTGTCTGTCTAGTCTTGTCTGTCTAGTCTTGTCTGTCTAGTCTTGTCTGTCTAGTCTTGTCTGTCTAGTCTTGTCTGTCTAGTCTTGTCTGTCTAGTCTTGTCTGTCTAGTCTTGTCTGTCTAGTCTTGTCTGTCTAGTCTTGTCTGTCTAGTCTTGTCTGTCTAGTCTTGTCTGTCTAGTCTTGTCTGTCTAGTCTTGTCTGTCTAGTCTTGTCTGTCTAGTCTTGTCTGTCTAGTCTTGTCTGTCTAGTCTTGTCTGTCTAGTCTTGTCTGTCTAGTCTTGTCTGTCTAGTCTTGTCTGTCTAGTCTTGTCTGTTAGTCTTGTCTGTCTAGTCTTGTCTGTCTAGTCTTGTCTGTCTAGTCTTTGTCTGTCTAGTCCTTGTCTGTCTAGTCTTGTCTGTCTAGTCTTGTCTGTCTAGTCTTGTCTGTCTAGTCTTGTCTGTCTAGTCTTGTCTGTCTAGTCTTGTCTGTCTAGTCTTGTCTGTCTAGTCTTGTCTGTCTAGTCTTGTCTGTCTAGTCTTGTCTGTCTAGTCTTGTCTGTCTAGTCTTGTCTGTCTAGTCTTGTCTGTCTAGTCTTGTCTGTCTAGTCTTGTCTGTCTAGTCTTGTCTGTCTAGTCTTGTCTGTCTAGTCTTGTCTGTCTAGTCTTGTCTGTCTAGTCTTGTCTGTCTAGTCTTGTCTGTCTAGTCCTTGTCTGTCTAGTCTTGTCTGTCTAGTCTTGTCTGTCTAGTCTTGTCTGTTCTAGTCCCCTTGTCTGTCTAGTCTTGTCTGTCTAGTCTTGTCTGTCTAGTCTTGTCTGTCTAGTCTTGTCTGTCTAGTCTTGTCTGTCTAGTCTTGTCTGTCTAGTCTTGTCTGTCTAGTCTTGTCTGTCTAGTCTTGTCTGTCTAGTCTTGTTGCTAGTCTTGTCTGTCTAGTCTTGTCTGTCTAGTCTTGTCTGTCTAGTCTTGTCTGTCTAGTCTTGTCTGTCTAGTCTTGTCTGTCTAGTCTTGTCTGTCTAGTCTTGTCTGTCTAGTCTTGTCTGTCTAGTCTTGTCTGTCTAGTCTTGTCTGTCTAGTCTCTGTCTGTCTAGTCTTGTCTGTCTAGTCTTGTCTGTCTAGTCTTGTCTGTCTAGTCTTGTCTGTCTAGTCTTGTCTGTCTAGTCTTGTCTGTCTAGTCTTGTCTGTCTAGTCTTGTCTGTCTAGTCTTGTCTGTCTAGTCTTGTCTGTCTAGTCTTGTCTGTCTAGTCTTGTCTGTCTAGTCTTGTCTGTCTAGTCTTGTCTGTCTAGTCTTGTCTGTCGAGTCTTGTCTGTCTAGTCTTGTCTGTCTAGTCTTGTCGTCTAAGTCTTGTCTGTCTAGTCTTGTCTGTCAAGTCTTGTCTGTCTAGTCTTGTCTGTCTAGTCTTGTCTGTAAGTCTTGTCTGTCCAGTCTTGTCTGTCCAGTCTTTGTCTGTCTAGTCTTGTCTGTCTAGTCTTGTCTGTCTAGTCTTGTCTGTCTAGTCTTGTCTGTCTAGTCTTGTCTGTCTAGTCTTGTCTGTCTAGTCTTGTCTGTCTAGTCTTGTCAGTCTAGTCTTGTCTGTCTAGTCTTGTCTGTCTAGTCTTGTCTGTCTAGTCTGGTCTGTCTAGTCTCGTCTGTCTAGTCTCGTCTGTCTAGTCTTGTCTGTCTAGTCTTGTCTGTCTAGTCTTGTCTGTCTAGTCTGGTCTGTCTAGTCTCGTCTGTCTAGTCTCGTCTGTCTAGTCTTGTCTGTCTAGTCTTGTCTGTCTAGTCTTGTCTGTCTAGTCTTGTCTGTCTAGTCTTGTCTGTCTAGTCTTGTCTGTCTAGTCTTGTCTGTCTAGTCTTGTCTGTCTAGTCTTGTCTGTCTTGCTCTTGTCTGTCTAGTCTTGTCTGTCTAGTCTTGTCTGTCTAGTCTTGTCTGTCTAGTTCTTGTCTGTCTAGTCTTGTCTGTCTAGTCTTGTCTGTCTAGTCTTGTCTGTCTAGTCTTGTCTGTCTAGTCTTGTCTGTCTAGTCTTGTCTGTGTCTGTCTAGTCTTGTCTGTCTAGTCTTGTCTGTCTAGTCTTGTCTGTCTAGTCTTGTCTGTCTAGTCTTGTCTGTCTAGTCTTGTCTGTCTAGTCTTGTCTGTCTAGTCTTGTCTGTCTAGTCTTGTCTGTCTAGTCTTGTCTGTCTAGTCTTGTCTGTCTAGTCTTGTCTGTCTAGTCTTGTCTGTCTAGTCTTGTCTGTCTAGTCTTGTCTGTCTAGTCTTGTCTGTCTAGTCTTGTCTGTCTAGTCTTGTCTGTCTAGTCTTGTCTGTCTAGTCTTGTCTGTCTAGTCTTGTCTGTCTAGTCTTGTCTGTCTAGTCTTGTCTGTCTAGTCTTGTCTGTCTAGTCTTGTCTGTCTAGTCTTGTCTGTCTAGTCTTGTCTGTCTAGTCTTGTCTGTCTAGTCTTGTCTGTCTAGTCTTGTCTGTCTAGTCTTGTCTGTCTAGTCTTGTCTGTCTAGTCTTGTCTGTCTAGTCTTGTCTGTCTAGTCTTGTCTGTCTAGTCTTGTCTGTCTAGTCTTGTCTGTCTAGTCTTGTCTGTCTAGTCTTGTCTGTCTAGTCTTGTCTGTCTAGTCTTGTCTGTCTAGTCTTGTCTGTCTAGTCTTGTCTGTCTAGTCTTGTCTGTCTAGTCTTGTCTGTCTAGTCTTGTCTGTCTAGTCTTGTCTGTCTAGTCTTGTCTGTCTAGTCTTGTCTGTCTAGTCTTGTCTGTCTAGTCTTGTCTGTCTAGTCTTGTCTGTCTAGTCTTGTCTGTCTAGTCTTGTCTGTCTAGTCTTGTCTGTCTAGTCTTGTCTGTCTAGTCTTGTCTGTCTAGTCTTGTCTGTCTAGTCTTGTCTGTCTAGTCTTGTCTGTCTAGTCTTGTCTGTCTAGTCTTGTCTGTCTAGTCTTGTCTGTCTAGTCTTGTCTGTCTAGTCTTGTCTGTCTAGTCTTGTCTGTCTAGTCTTGTCTGTCTAGTCTTGTCTGTCTAGTCTTGTCTGTCTAGTCTTGTCTGTCTAGTCTTGTCTGTCTAGTCTTGTCTGTCTAGTCTTGTCTGTCTAGTCTTGTCTGTCTAGTCTTGTCTGTCTAGTCTTGTCTGTCTAGTCTTGTCTGTCTAGTCTTGTCTGTCTAGTCTTGTCTGTCTAGTCTTGTCTGTCTAGTCTTGTCTGTCTAGTCTTGTCTGTCTAGTCTTGTCTGTCTAGTCTTGTCTGTCTAGTCTTGTCTGTCTAGTCTTGTCTGTCTAGTCTTGTCTGTCTAGTCTTGTCTGTCTAGTCTTGTCTGTCTAGTCTTGTCTGTCTAGTCTTGTCTGTCTAGTCTTGTCTGTCTAGTCTTGTCTGTCTAGTCTTGTCTGTCTAGTCTTGTCTGTCTAGTCTTGTCTGTCTAGTCTTGTCTGTCTAGTCTTGTCTGTCTAGTCTTGTCTGTCTAGTCTTGTCTGTCTAGTCTTGTCTGTCTAGTCTTGTCTGTCTAGTCTTGTCTGTCTAGTCTTGTCTGTCTAGTCTTGTCTGTCTAGTCTTGTCTGTCTAGTCTTGTCTGTCTAGTCTTGTCTGTCTAGTCTTGTCTGTCTAGTCTTGTCTGTCTAGTCTTGTCTGTCTAGTCTTGTCTGTCTAGTCTTGTCTGTCTAGTCTTGTCTGTCTAGTCTTGTCTGTCTAGTCTTGTCTGTCTAGTCTTGTCTGTCTAGTCTTGTCTGTCTAGTCTTGTCTGTCTAGTCTTGTCTGTCTAGTCTTGTCTGTCTAGTCTGTGTCTGTCTAGTCTTGTCTGTCTAGTCTTGTGTCTGTCTAGTCTTGTCTGTCTAGTCTTGTCTGTCTAGTCTTGTCTGTCTAGTCTTGTCTGTCTAGTCTTGTCTGTCTAGTCTTGTCTGTCTAGTCTTGTCTGTCTAGTCTTGTCTGTCTAGTCTTGTCTGTCTAGTCTTGTCTGTCTAGTCTTGTCTGTCTAGTCTTGTCTGTCTAGTCTTGTCTGTCTAGTCTTGTCTGTCTAGTCTTGTCTGTCTAGTCTTGTCTGTCTAGTCTTGTCTGTCTAGTCTTGTCTGTCTAGTCTTGTCTGTCTAGTCTTGTCTGTCTAGTCTTGTCTGTCTAGTCTTGTCTGTCTAGTCTTGTCTGTCTAGTCTTGTCTGTCTAGTCTTGTCTGTCTAGTCTTGTCTGTCTAGTCTTGTCTGTCTAGTCTTGTCTGTCTAGTCTTGTCTGTCTAGTCTTGTCTGTCTAGTCTTGTCTGTCTAGTCTTGTCTGTCTAGTCTTGTCTGTCTAGTCTTGTCTGTCTAGTCTTGTCTGTCTAGTCTTGTCTGTCTAGTCTTGTCTGTCTAGTCTTGTCTGTCTAGTCTTGTCTGTCTAGTCTTGTCTGTCTAGTCTTGTCTGTCTAGTCTTGTCTGTCTAGTCTTGTCTGTCTAGTCTTGTCTGTCTAGTCTTGTCTGTCTAGTCTTGTCTGTCTAGTCTTGTCTGTCTAGTCTTGTCTGTCTAGTCTTGTCTGTCTAGTCTTGTCTGTCTAGTCTTGTCTGTCTAGTCTTGTCTGTCTAGTCTTGTCTGTCTAGTCTTGTCTGTCTAGTCTTGTCTGTCTAGTCTTGTCTGTCTAGTCTTGTCTGTCTAGTCTTGTCTGTCTAGTCTTGTCTGTCTAGTCTTGTCTGTCTAGTCTTGTCTGTCTAGTCTTGTCTGTCTAGTCTTGTCTGTCTAGTCTTGTCTGTCTAGTCTTGTCTGTCTAGTCTTGTCTGTCTAGTCTTGTCTGTCTAGTCTTGTCTGTCTAGTCTTGTCTGTCTAGTCTTGTCTGTCTAGTCTTGTCTGTCTAGTCTTGTCTGTCTAGTCTTGTCTGTCTAGTCTTGTCTGTCTAGTCTTGTCTGTCTAGTCTTGTCTGTCTAGTCTTGTCTGTCTAGTCTTGTCTGTCTAGTCTTGTCTGTCTAGTCTTGTCTGTCTAGTCTTGTCTGTCTAGTCTTGTCTGTCTAGTCTTGTCTGTCTAGTCTTGTCTGTCTAGTCTTGTCTGTCTAGTCTTGTCTGTCTAGTCTTGTCTGTCTAGTCTTGTCTGTCTAGTCTTGTCTGTCTAGTCTTGTCTGTCTAGTCTTGTCTGTCTAGTCTTGTCTGTCTAGTCTTGTCTGTCTAGTCTTGTCTGTCTAGTCTTGTCTGTCTAGTCTTGTCTGTCTAGTCTTGTCTGTCTAGTCTTGTCTGTCTAGTCTTGTCTGTCTAGTCTTGTCTGTCTAGTCTTGTCTGTCTAGTCTTGTCTGTCTAGTCTTGTCTGTCTAGTCTTGTCTGTCTAGTCTTGTCTGTCTAGTCTTGTCTGTCTAGTCTTGTCTGTCTAGTCTTGTCTGTCTAGTCTTGTCTGTCTAGTCTTGTCTGTCTAGTCTTGTCTGTCTAGTCTTGTCTGTCTAGTCTTGTCTGTCTAGTCTTGTCTGTCTAGTCTTGTCTGTCTAGTCTTGTCTGTCTAGTCTTGTCTGTCTAGTCTTGTCTGTCTAGTCTTGTCTGTCTAGTCTTGTCTGTCTAGTCTTGTCTGTCTAGTCTTGTCTGTCTAGTCTTGTCTGTCTAGTCTTGTCTGTCTAGTCTTGTCTGTCTAGTCTTGTCTGTCTAGTCTTGTCTGTCTAGTCTTGTCTGTCTAGTCTTGTCTGTCTAGTCTTGTCTGTCTAGTCTTGTCTGTCTAGTCTTGTCTGTCTAGTCTTGTCTGTCTAGTCTTGTCTGTCTAGTCTTGTCTGTCTAGTCTTGTCTGTCTAGTCTTGTCTGTCTAGTCTTGTCTGTCTAGTCTTGTCTGTCTAGTCTTGTCTGTCTAGTCTTGTCTGTCTAGTCTTGTCTGTCTAGTCTTGTCTGTCTAGTCTTGTCTGTCTAGTCTTGTCTGTCTAGTCTTGTCTGTCTAGTCTTGTCTGTATAGTCTTGTCTGTCTAGTCTGGTCTGTCTAGTCTGGTCTGTCTAGTCTTGTCTGTCTAGTCTTGTCTGTCTAGTCTTGTCTGTCTAGTCTTGTCTGTCTAGTCTTGTCTGTCTAGTCTTGTCTGTCTAGTCTTGTCTATCTAGTCTTGACTGTCTAGTCTTGTCTGTTTAGTCCTGTCTGTCTAGTCTGGTCTGTCTAGTCTTGTCTGTCTAGTCTGGTCTGTCTAGTCTTGTCTGTC